>JAFELO010002282.1:0-29981 GCA_017140195.1 Eumaeus atala
CGTTTTATTATAATTGACATTTTTAATTATGTGTACAAAACTTCACCTTGGTGTGATGTATGAGTTAGATTAAATATTTGGATAATAAACATAATAAAGTCTTCCGAATAGATGTAACTTTTAAATTTCGGTGAATTAAATTTTTAAATATCTGTGAGTTCTTATTGAACTTTATCTCATAATCTATTACGTGTATAAACATGACAAGGAATTTAATGTATACTTAACGTATCTCTCTTAAATGAAGTATGGCATGCCTGTTATTATATAATATAATATTGTATTGGTCTATTAGATATTATCTTTACCTTATGCGCAGTGTATGTTGCAGGGAAAGCACAAACATAATAATTTTGATTTTAATCATTAACATTAGACACATTCAGCGAAATAATCCAGTTACACATTAATTATGAAACTGTTAGGATTATGAAATTCAATTGTGTAAATGTTTAGATTACATCAAAGTTTAATAAGGGCGGCTGTAGAAAATACAGTCAACAGTACAAAAATATTGTTTAATTATATCAAAGTGTCTTTTTCTTTATAAATGGTAATAATGCTTATTGTGTCATAATATTATGAAAACGGTATAGAGTATAGAATATCGTTAGTTGGTGGCTTGTAAGCCAAACGGCTTCCATGTTCTTGTGCTTTATTTTTAAAGATAAAGGGTAATTTTCAACGGATTTGGTAATTTGATGGTGTAAATGTTGTTTGTAATTTTTCTGAGCAAAACAGTTCATCTCTTGACAAAAGTTGTTTTGCTTTATAACATTAAGAGATCTTATTTGTGTTGTGTAATTAATAGTCGTTAAAAAGTTAAAGTGACGCTGCATATCTACTGAACATTCATAAAAGGATATGTAAATCTTAGTTTAATGTGAAAACGATAATAAATTGATTTCTTAGCAACATCATTTAAAGAAATTTTAAGTACATATGTATTGTAACATTATATGTGTGTCGTCTTTGTTTTAATTTTAAGAATACGATTGTTGTGTTCTATGATAATTACGTAATTAGTGCAGTTAATTGACCGACAATAACAAAATATATAAAATATGTTTCGAAATTTTATTAAGCTCGAAATATTATGGATATGCTATTAACATTATTATATACTACGTCACTTGACAAATACACTTGTACTACTTTTCTATATAATAGTAAAGATTATGTTTTCTGGAATCTGGTATAATTTCCGATGTTAGAAAATTTATGCCTGAAGCAGATACTAACATGAATTTATTTAGTATTAATTTTTAACATATTTTGATTTAATGATAAAATGGATGGAGATGTTGGAAATAAAAATTGAAAAAGATATTTTTTTAATTATCGAAAATAAGGAAAAATTATCATTGTACTTAAAGCACAATTTCAATAATACTAATTACCAACAAAATGCAAAAAAATTAAATACAGTACAATCAATGACTTCGTTTAGGTTAGGCATTGTCGGTATTTTAGTATTGGTTGGAGAAAAAAACCTTTCCAAATTATTATGAACATCTTGCTAACATTTTTTAAATTTAATTATCAATCATAATTCTAGTATCTCAAACATAGCTCCAGAATAATATATCATTACAATAATATTCATTATTTTGAACAATAGAATAAAAATACAGTTTTCTGTAAAGTTGTAATGAGAATCAGTTTTTATTTGTAATTAATGTTCATGGTAATATCAACTATATAAAGACAATAATGTTGACAATCTTCGTTGTAATGGTTATGTAAATATTAAAATGCATATTATCGTAAACGTAATATTTATCAATGTTACATATAAGATGTTGATATCATTTTATGATATTTTAAAAATAAAATATATATTCTACGTTGTTATTTTTTTCCATCCACTGAATATTTTTCTTAAGCCTGCCGTCACGTGCTCGTTTATTCTGTGTGGCACGTCTGTGACGTACGTATGTTTACATCAGATAGACTACCTGCTCATTCTACAAAAATGCGAATGGACTGGTCCATGTACTATTAAATTTATGGAGATCAGGTCAGCAGCTGCAAGTCATACATACAAAATGTAAATGTCTTTGTGTCCACAAACAATCTGCTTACTTTGTGCAGATTTTCCTGAAAAACACCATTTGGACATAAAAATAGAGAATGGGAAAAAAATGGAGATATCTTCAGGCTTTTTAAAATATATTATATGGGTAGTAGATTCCTTCCTACAGTTAACGTGAAACTTATGAACCAATTGATATGGAACAGCACGCCAGAATATTCTATGCGGGAATCCTTTGTATACTATATGTGGTAGTTTATTGGTATGTAAATTCTACACATTATAATAGCGGGAAATTGATATTCTACATATTTTGGAAAATTTATCTACAGTCGCAGTGATTATAATTTTCATATATTGAGGTAGATGGCGTTAATAAGTATTAAAGCAGAAACAATATGTATCATAAGCCTGGCGTGAAAAGTTACGTACTTTTACAAATTCATAACAAATCTTAACAAACAATTTTTCAAAATTTCTTGAGTTCAAAAAACATTTTAAAAATAGAGTGATTTTCTAAATATCAACTTGGTTCGTCGACAAGTTTATCACGATCGGACTATCGGTGAAATGACAAATAATGGTGTTTCGTAGAAACGTTATCATTAATTAAGAAAGCCGTCACAAATTGTGTGGTGATCTGTATCAGAATGCAATTTAACAAACAATAACTATTTCACATATTAATACAATAACTATTTTATGTATTAATGAACATATAACTTAAACAATAGCCAAAATGATATATTTAAGAATCCTATATAATAATATCAATACTGTATATAATAATTTCAGTAATAAAGTGAGTTTTATTGCAAAATATCGCCTTTTCATCATAGTTACCTAGATGAGTTCGGGACTAAACAATGATTTTTGTGACTCCAAATGATTTGTGCATCAGGGAACATGGATGACCGCTACATTTTACTGAAAATGTGAATTCCTATCTCAATAATTACATTTAATCTGGGTGATCTTTTTTATAGTTTATTAAAAAATCTTTTTCAGGTAACATATTCTGGATCTTGTATACAGATCTTCATGTCTCCGATAGGGCTATTAATTCGCAATAATACCAAACTTAGCAGGTGCTGCCAGTGATGCGGGTGACCCACAGATACTCACGCATGCAATGTACCATATATTACACAATCATGAAGGTCCTGTTCACAACTAGTTACAATCCAGATTCGACGCGAGTAGCAGAGTATCCGACTCTAAGAGGGCTATGTCTGACAGTGCATCGATATTGGTTGATGATAATTTACTCCCATCCGAAATTCGGCTACGGCGGACTTTCAGGTCTGTAGAGATGGCTTATATCGCCGGATAAAATTAGAACATAACAAAATACTCTCTAAAGCACGAAAGTGTTATTGCCACCATCCACCGGACAGTTAGTAAAAACTGAAAATATACCACTTTTTGTAATTATGACGGGGGTAAGGATATAGGACCTCAACCTTTGCGGTTGAACATGCTTACAATTAGACGAGGCTGATTTCCACTAAACAACGACGTCGATGATAAAAATAAACCATACAAAGATTGTGTATATAATGGCAATATAAAGACACAATGTTTTGGAATACCTCATAATGTACAATAATAAATGAGCCATCATACTGTCAGTCAATCGTACGTGAGCATGTAACAAATTCAGCAGATTTATTTAAAAGTAATTTCCAGTGAGCATCTGGCGGTGCGGCGTGAGAGATTCAGCTGATCAATATTCGGGAAGTCGTTTCAAAGAACTGTGAAATATGTCAGCCCGTCACTCAATCTTAATGCAATGTTCAAAGTGCACATTTCATAATCAAATGTTATTGTTAGTTCTTTTTGTTGAAGTTTGTAAAGTTATATAATGTGTATAGGAATATATATATGTTAGAAATATCAATAATACCGAAGATGGTAGCAATGAAACGCTTTTTTCATGTGACATAGGTTGAGACGAGCAGTTCGAGTATTGACGGATCATCTGCTTAATTTTATACAAGAGGCATATAAAACGTCTATTGCTATATACAACTATATCAGCATTTATAAGTCACCGTAGAATTACAAATAACGTTACATTATAATTTATCTGACTAGGTCGTAATCTATCGATAAATTGTATTCCGTAGTATATGCTTGCAATTTAATTATTCTTCGATAGAATTTTTACAAATCATAATTTATCGAATGGAAACTTAGAAAATCTTGTGGCAAAGACGGTTAGGTCTTGCTACGGTTGAACGTCATTTCATTTTCACACATACACACACATGCCTATTTCCTCATCTTGTGCATCCCGTTGCTGTCATTATGGTGACACATGGTTTAGGTAAGCCTATATTCTTCTCCCCATCATGATCAACCCTTGTCATGACAGTAGGGCTCAGTAGCCTAGAGTGAACTTAGACAACTTGGGCGAAGCCAATTGAACCAAGGTAGCTGCTCTTTGTGTCCTTTATATTAGATAAGGGGCCTAAAGAGCAGGAGGAGGGGGCACTTTTGAGCACGGAGCAAATGGCCACGATGGGAGACTCACCCCATTGCACTGTTCCAAAGTTAGTTGAGGGTTTTTAACGGCTACTCCGCACCCCAGCGCAATCCCTCCTGTGACACCTCCACTTAGGTGTCCGTCCCTTAGGGGACTGAATGGTGCCCTTATGATTTATAGTTGCGGGTTACTTCACCAAAGGCGGCACTGATGGGACTCGCGGTAGTTTTAGTAAGTGTTCGGTACTGTAATGTGCCGCGAGCCCCGCACAACTCTGAACCCCACTCAGGGATGTTGCGGGTATGTCTCCATACTTTGTACCCTTTAGTGTAATTTTGGTTTATTAATCTATGCGGAGGGGTTAGAAGAATCTTATTATATTTCTCGCAAAAACCTATATCTATTTCAAGTCACTCATAATCAGGTTGCCTGGCTGTTATATTTACCTTCTCCTCAATAAAAAGAAAACGAGAATATCAAAGGAATATCCAAAGAAACAATAACCATCCAAGAAACGTAGCTTGTTATGAAGCAGGCTATGTCCGTCGACGCAGACATGATATATAACACACTTTACCCCGCAATATTGGTCTGGAGATATGAAAATTTATTGCAATGTGCGGATGTAAGGAAACGCTAACGCAGAAAAATGAGCGCCACTAATGAAATGATATATGGCATCTTACAAAGAATTTTTAATTGTGATTATATTCTATCATCAGTAAGAGGTAATGCTACGCAAAACTGAATCTGAATTGGGCCGCTACAGCAGGTTATCTAGTACTTGCTCACATGACACCGTGTTCAAAAGCGATGTCCACGCTGTTGCATTTTGGGTTATTTAGGAGTAGCCGGTGGGCTCTTGGAAGCAACCCATCTGCATATACGGATTTCAATGGGCATAGGTGATCATCAAATTTTTTTAGCATAGGGAGTCCTATGCTAAAAAAATATATTTTGCTGTCCACAGCTCAATGAAGTCTAACGCGGCGCTGGTAAAAACTTATATGTTATGCATAAGCGAGAAAGGATTTTATAAAAGTAAAAATATAATTGTTAGTCCGTTAAAAGTCCCTAAAAAATTCTCTCATGAAAAGCATACAAAAAAAAATCTTGTACTTAATATAAAAATAATATAATTTCTGCATAGATTTGATAATTGTCGACTAGGTAGAACACAATCTTTGTGTATTCTACTAAATGTGATGAGGATCTCCTAGTAGTCACAAAATGCAATAATTCTTAACTTCCATCACATGCAAAAAGTACAAAGTACTCTATTGAGTTTCTTGGTACCCACTGCTTTCTTTATAATTGTCGCTAAAAGATAGTAAATACTATAATCAGTAGTCAAATAATAAAAATGTGTGCATAGACACATATTAGGTTTACATTTTAGTATTCATAGAGAAATCGTACATTAATATATACGAAGCTAGATACTAGACATGTACATAAAACCATATTGTCCTTGTGCTTAACTAGCGTCCGTGAACGATAAGGTATAATGTAATATAAGCCACATTTACATAATGCAATAAGCTCTTTTGTAGACGAGGGGCTGCTTTGTAACACATTATTTGGATACTAAAATTTTACTGTAAGATTATATGTTAACTAAAATAAACTTGTTATTATACGTTACAGAAAATTGTCTTTTTGGTATTCATGTAGCTCTATTGTACGCTTTGGGGTAAACTTTTAAAAAATATGGATTAGATTATATATAGAAAAGGAGAATTACAACTAATAATAATAGTTCCTGAAAAACTGGTGGTCACACTACCAGTATTTCCGAATGCAATCGGTCCTTTGGGATGATACCTGACCTGTCGCAATTTGATGAAATACATGGCTAAGTTTAATGACTTAGGTAGCAGAAATGCGTTTCCCCGCGTCAAAAAGAACGCGGGGGAATTCATTCCCGCTCAGGGTCGGTCACGCGCCTATATCGGGTCTTGGTCGGGTGCGGTAGCGTGTGGGGCTAGTAGTACATAATATTGCTAAATACCCACTCAAAGCACCGCAAATACCACCAGTGCCACCTTTGGGGAGGTGCCCCGGATCATCGACCTTTGCCCCGTGCACTAAAGCGCCTCCTAAAGTTGCCCTTTAGACTTCTATTTTTATAAGGGGGGTACGGAGAGCAGCACCCTCGTCTACCATGACTTCAAAATGGCTTCGCTCAAGGTGTCTGGGTTTACCCTGGGCTACTATAGTAACTGCTACTACTATTTTTACCAAAATATTCATAGACAGGAATTTTATTATTAAAAAATAGGAATAATGTAGCGATGCATGAAAGCAATTAGGAATTTATCAGATAAATCGTAAAGACAATAAAAACACCAGATAATATAAACGTATGTTTGGTCAATTAACTACAAATATATTCCACTAAGATGTAAATACGAACCAATTATGTTAGTAAAAGGAGCCAGTAACTTGAATCACTGGGTGCTTCTCGAGCGCGCTTCGCATTTTGTTTGGCGGGTGAAGATAACCTTAATGTAAGCGCCGTCACGGGTGGTGGTCCCAAGAAGGATCGCTTTTGTCACAGTCCCTTCCGCATACCCCATTCTTTTCTCTCTATACCGTTTCTCAGTTGAGTAATTCGAGGACAATAAACATTTATCGTGCACATCCATTTGACAGATGATAGAGAAATATCGAATGAGTAAATTCATATTTAAGATTTTTTGTGGGAGATTTATTCACAGAAGGAATATAAAGGTTTTCCATAAGACGACGTCCGGTCGCATCAAACCCGACCGTGAATTTGCTAAATGTTTAAAAAGAGTTCGTTATTTTCGTCCAAGCTCGCCGTGGACAAAAACTAATGCGGACGTTTTTATGCCTTTCGGTAAATTGAAAAGGGTACGACCCTTCTTTTAATAATTACTATCCTGAAAGGCATATTTTACTTTTTATGTTGCAAAATATACATTTTGCAATTATGTAGCTAGCGAGTTATTCGTCACTTTGCCAGTATTGCATTTGATTTTATAATGAATTGTATTACGTAGTATAATGTATATATAGGTTATTATAACAACGATATCGTGATAATTTCTTAGTGTGCAGTTTGGTTTGGCGTGACTTGTAAATATTTTTATAAGTATTATTGCAATATAATTTTAGGAAACTATTACTTGTAGTTTAGTACTTTAATAATTTCCGAAAAAGCCCAATATCTGACATGAAGTGATCTCCAATAATTTCATTACGTACAACTTCTAGCCGTTAGGTGACCGAGCAAATTATATGAAAGCCTTTATCAAGCTTAATACGAAGAAGTCTAAGTAGTGTTACGTAAATTCATTTAAAGCATCAGCATACTGCGATTTCAATGGCATAACCCATAAATTACATTCCTTTTTGTCAAAGCTAATCTTTGTCATTGTATAGCTTTTTAGCTCCTATATAAATTTAATTTCCAGACTAAGATACGAGATAATGGAAGTAATACGAGTATATACGACAAAAAGGAAATCGGATTAAATAGTTCCTGAGATTAGCGCCTTAAACTAATAAACACTTCAGCTTTGCACTACTGTTAAGTATAGATTTTGGTGCAGAATTTTTTTACGTCTTCGCGTACACATATCATATCTTGTTCTTCTCTTGAAATTTTACGTTGGAGATGTCGAAGACGAGAGCTATGGAACAAATATAATATAACCCATAAATATATCTATCTCCGCTAATACATAAAAATTGACTACAATTTAACCAATGACTGAGATGATAATTAGCTCAATTGCATGATTTTAAGACCGGAGTCGCCATTGTTACGAGGCAGACAAATTTACTCTACCTCTATATTTCTCTTACATTTGCAATTGCAACAAGCGACGATACCATATAATACGAGGCTCCTACTTTTACTAAGACAAGGTTGTAAATTATTCAGAATTTTAGAGTGAGGCTGTTAGACGGTAAAGTAAACGATACTTCACTCGCTTGGAGAATGGAACTGTGTGTTTTTTAGTGTAAGCAATTATTACTATCTTATTTCGACTACCAATGATAAGGCATTTTTAAACCCATGGATTGGGATGGAAATCTTACTCCATTGCCCGAACTCGATATCGGAGAGGGGTGATCTAGATCCATTCAGCTGACGCAGCGGTGGTCTCGGCTCAGCGCAACCTCGCAGTGTGTCCGAGATGGGCGGCACTACATCACGATCTGACGTCAATCATCGGAGGAGGCTTGTCTCTGTCGAGCATCATCACCGCGATGCTCGATAAAGGCAAGTCCTATGAGGCATTGGCTTCCTCTTGCGGGTCAGAAGCCGACGATAAACTGAGGCGCGAAGGAGGCGCCACATTTTGCGCCTCCAGCAATAGATTTGTCCCCGTGCCCATGTTTATGCCGGGATGAGTATCCGGTCTGTTGATACACGGCGTCGATGGGACTGGTTCATAGGCAGCCAGGAAGAGGCGGCAGGAGGAGAAGCCTGACTCTTTCGCCGGGATCAGCCTGTCGCTGTGGGATTCCCGTAACCTGCAGATCCAGGACCCTTCACTTATAGCGGCCGAAGGCTACCCGCAGGGGTTTAGTCGGTAGTTAAACCTAAATTTAGAGACTGAAATACGGCCTAGGCGAGCCACCCAGACCCCTAAGTATCATACGTAACTGCATTCCCCCGTGTTAACAATAAAGTAAAGTTAACTCAGCTGGCATCTAGGAGGAGCCTGGTCTAATATGAGAGACTGGCTAGTCACCGGACAAAAGAGCAAGTGAAGCCTTATGGTTGCTTTACTAGCCATTTTAGTGGCTCGCGGGAAGGTCAGACACCGCACGAAACGCGACGGCTTAGCCTTCATTTGGTATTGGTGTCACGTGTGTGCGTAAGAGTACCTCACCGATCGCACCAGACCTATTCGACCACATTGAAGGCAGGACCGCCTGGTACTGAAAACTACTTCCACTAATACCAGTTACTAATAAATAGCCTTCATCACACATCTGCTCAGTTTAGCAAATCTATTTTTGGTGTTCTCAAAAATTTGAGACATGTTCAAATTTGATGATGATATCAAAGGTTAGTAAAGTAAAGTTAGGATAGCAGTACTGATGATAAATAATGTATTTCATAGAATAAACAAATGTTTCCCTAACATTTGTAAGCGTAATTTCAAGACGGAGTGACGTGAAGCTCGCAAGAGTAAAACTTATAAGCTCGGAGGGTTGGGCGGAGTTGTCGCATTTAGTATTCAGTTCGGCAGGCTACAATAACTTTAATCGGGGTAAAGTGTCACCTTGAGTAGCTTTTAGAGGGAACCTCTGTTCAGCGCTAGACGTTCTTTATTTTTCCTGACAAGTTTTTATAGTTGTGCCGTAACTATAAATTTTTCCTCTTATGTGAATAACGCGAAAATGTAATCCTAGCATTGTGCAATGCTAGTTCTTGCCCGATACTTGATCCTTGATGTAAAAATTTGTTAAGTTTTCTTTCAAATAGATAGTATCCTCCAGTTCGTCGACTATGTGAAAGGACTAATTCCTTCTTAGCCTATCAGGGCAGGATCTGAAATACGCATGCATAATCTGTGTTTACGTAAAGGACAGTAATCTACTACGATATCTGCGAGTAAATGAATTAAATGATTCTGCTAGTTTGCTTCATGTCTGTACTAATATTATAAAAGGAAACATTTGATTATTGGTATGCATAACAAATAAAAAAAAAACAATGAAAGTGTTCATAATTATGAAAACTTTGACAATGTAACCATAGTGTTAAAAAAATATTTAATTAAAAAAAACCTTACACAGCTGCAGAAATGATAAACGAGTAGCTGTCCTGACTGGCACGATGAGCTGGTGTTATTGTAACGGGTAATGTTAACAAGCCCGACATTATAATTATAATTCTTGCATTTTATATAAATCAGTGAAGAGTCGCCAAATTTTGTGAAATATGCAAAGCCGGGATGGGCAAATAGTGTCAATAAAGTATTTACAAATGTTTTAATAATAATAAAAATGTAATCATTTATTAACAGATCGTGGTCCAATGTTTGTTAGTTGTAACTTAGCAGACTCGCTAAACCCTCAGAACATGGATTTCCATGAACCTGCCGGTCAGGGACAAATCGAATCGATCTCCTTCGCATTTGCAGAACTTTTTTTAATTTTTGCTATAACGTGTATATTTTGTTTATAATTTTCGAAAACATTTTTTTATAGAATAGGAGGACAAAATAAATAGACATCGGAGCCTTATTACTACTACCGGTGCCCATGAATTTTTTTTTATATATATTTTTTCTTGAGGGGTATTGTAAAATAAAAATTACTATAAATTGTGATGATAAGCATTGTGTGTCTTGTTGTAAAATGTGAATAAATAAGTTTGAAATTTGAACATCCACATAATTACTATGCCGATGCGTTGCCTTCCTTTCCGCCCCTCCCATCCAATCAGCCACCGGCTATTCACAAACCGCTCGAGACACGACTCCCAAGATTCGATTTATGGCGGTGTTATGTGAGCGAGAGGTACCTCCCCGGACGTGCCGGTTCAACTCCGCTGCAATGCAGCATGGCACTACGCCTCTCCGATTTTCTAAAATTTTGAACAAAATCTACACGTTATAGCAAAAGAAAAATATTTTCTACAGTTCGCACAGCGAGCGTTGCAGTTTCAAAACTATGGAGGAAATTTATCGGCATGGTGTGGCGAGTTCGCGTATCTCTCGATATACTTCCTTCGATATCGCTAGTTGCGGTATTCAGCACAGTACGTGAATAAACAAGTTTGTATCTTACAAAGTGTTTTTGCAATTGATTGCAATTGATGTTTGTAATGTACGTTGAAGAACTTTTGTTTGTTTGTAATTCTCGTTCAAACAGCAGGATATATTCCTAAGTAAACACGCAGTAGGCTGTATCACGTAGTAGTTACAAACAGTGTAATTTCGTCTTCGTTTGTTAGAAAGGCTGAGAATTATATATAGTGTGTTAGTTGCATTGGCTTTAAGGAAAATTTTGTGTTGTTTGACATGGAGGAAACCGATGTACGTACAAATGCTGGGCTAGGATGAATGTCAGATGTCTTAGTGTTATTTGAAGAGGATTATGTCCAGTAGTGAAATGACTCCTGACGAGGCATCATGGTAGATAAAAATATGAAGCGGTACATAGAATTATACAATATTCATTTACAAGTTTAGCTCAGACAATAACAGATAAATAGATTAACAAATTTCAGATTTTTCAATTTTCGTCAAAATTGAAATGGGAAAATATTTCGTTTAATAACATATTAGCGACCGGCCCTCGCTTTGCTTCATGTTACTGTGGCTGTCGGCTGTGTTCGGACAAGATTTTTATATTTTTGGGCTATTAATGTTGCAATACACGTATTTTCGTTTTTCAGTCTTCAGTACTTAGGCCCCTGCCTTCATGTCTTAGGGGTTGATTTTTGAAAAAAATAACCGTTATTAGAACACTGATTTTTAACTATATGTGTACCAAATTTTATTTAAAACGGTCCAGCAGTTTAACTGTGAAAGAAGAACAGTCAGACAGACATACTTTCACATTCATAATATTAGTATGGATTATGGCGCTTTGTCATTTTCACATCACTCCTGTAAGCTTTAAACATGGAGGTTGAGCGACGAGACAGAGAGGAATATATTGCAAGTAACATCCGGGCTTCGCACGGGCATAATAACACAATAAAAGAAAATACACGGTCTAGTAGTTTCAGAGCCCATTCATTTCAAACAAACAAAAAAATCAAACCCTTCCTCTTTATAATGTCGTATCACTATTTTTTTAAAGTACTAAACAAAGATTTCACTGTAATATGGTAGACAGGGAGTTAGTTTAGGAAGCCATAGCTTGTCACGGCTCACGAGGGAGCTAGTAACTTCAAAGAGGACGACCCAATATGCCCTACGTTGGCATTACAGGCATTTTTACAACATAGCTGCTTTTCTTGTGCAATACCTGAAAATTGAACCTTTTTCTTTCATACGGATGGTATCATAGATTACTGTTATAGTGACAACAAACAAATCGATACTTACTTAACGAAAAGTAGTACTTACTTAAGTAGTAGTGCCGTAAATTAAAATATGTCTTTATTCGCCATTCTACTTTGTCTAGTTTTGGCTAAGTTCAGATAAATAAAATATTTATATTCATAAATAAAAAAAAGTAAAATAATAGGTGTTATAGTACTACTACTATAACACCCACTATTTTACAAAGTAATCAATACAAAGTGTAGTATTCTTAGATATTCTAATCCTTTGTTTTCCAAACATATTACAAAAGCCTAGATTTCTTCTCTTAGAACTAATATAAACGCCATCTTTAGAGAGCCCAAATAATACATTAAATCATGATCACGGCTTTGCTCATTTCGAGCGCGAATCAAATCCCGCCTGTAAGAAGTGGTGAGGGGGCCTCATCAGCAGACAAGCCAAATATTAAACGAGCTCAATCACCCTTATCTACGTTACCGCATCATAAACCGCCGTCCTGCTAGCGTAGGGAGGGAGACCGTCTCCTCCTTTTCGGTCCCAAAGAATCACCATAGGGTACGCGCACAAACAACCTGGTACGTATTTTCCCATCTGTGAAAGAGAGGTTTGTTTTTGTAGCATTTACGTGCAAAAAAAGCAAAACAACAAATCTAAATAATATTAACGATACGATTTATTAAAAAAAATCTATCATTTAAAGTTTATTTTCGACGATAGTTTCTGTGAGTATCGTATGCGGCGTAGTTAAAGCGAGAACGCTATTCAATTTGATAGATTGTGATGGAGAAGCTCGTTGATCATACTGCACGTGCTTGGTCATTTAGTTTTACGATTGATCGACTTCTTTATAACACTTTAAACATGTTCTATTTACTAAGACGATATATAATAGCTACGTATGTGTGCATTCATAAAAGGTATAATTTATCGCAGGGACATAGGGAGCATATAAGGAGTTCAAAGCATTTGAGTCAAATTTGGTGGTACGTCTCGGTAGGTATGAGGTATTTTCCTGGTTTTATATCCGAGTTTGGCCAATTTGATGTCTAAATTAAACACTAGGCTTTACTTTACAACAAATAGTTAAGTGCTGCTTTTATATTTCGTATTGGGACTCTATTAGCGATACATTTTGTAACTTTATAACATTTCTGCGTTAATAACCTGGATATAAAAAATTTGCTTAAAGAATAAATGGGGAAAATTTTTGGAATACAATTTTTTAAGTATAAGGGTTGCACGAACAGTGATTCTTTATTGTACATCGATGCTCATAGACATTCGCAAAATTTTTAGACAGATGTGTTGCATTCGTTTGCGGCGGAGGGTACTATCGGTGGTAAGTGCTAAAGACACTTACGCTTGGTGAGTTTTGTTCTTTCCATCTTATTTTGAAATAATGTTGCTTTGCGTTCTGACATCTTATTGCGTCATTTAATTGGACAAGAGAAAAACATTTTACCTTGTTTCTTGCATTAGTCAGAAAAATCTATATATTACGCAACTTAAACAATGTATCAACACACATTTCTTAATTTATAGTTCCTCATCGCACGTAAGTAACTGAAGTTAATAACTCAATAACTTAATTTAATAATTGTATGACAAGGCTTCAACTGAGGTGACAAATGAGGGGGCGCGAAGTTTGTCAGATACGTGACGAATCTTTAAGTTTCTCAGGATTGAAAACTACGATAGACTTGAGGGAAACGTGACAAGAAATCTGTATCAGGGGTGAGGGCATGATACTTTTTAACAAAGAGATGTCCCTTTATTTATTATTTTGCTACGCGGTGATATTTCAAGAGAAAATAATAAAATTACTGGCCATTTGTATGGCTTCGTGAAACACCTCATAGAATGCCGATAGTATACATATACTTTATTAATAACACGTTAGTTAAGTAATAGATAGAACTCGTAACATAATCATAAGGCAGAGAAGTAGTCGAAGGATACACTCGCCGAAGTGGCAGTGGGCTGGTCACACACTCAGAAGATCAGATGGCAGATGGGCCGCTGAAGTTCTGGAGGGGAGGCCGTATTTAGGGAAACGAACTGTTGGTCGACTGTCCACCAGGTGGGAGGAAGATCTCCGTGCATTAATTGGTCCGGGATGGAAGCGAGTGGCAGGGGATCGGCCGTCTTAGCGTTCATTTAAAGAGGCCTATATCCTGCAGTGGACCGATAAAGGCTAAAAATGTTGATGATGATGAATTATCTAGATATTGCACTGTGGATATATTTATATATTTGAATATTGCTTTCCAGGCGGTTTAACCCACGTGACATGTACATGATTTTCATATATACTTGCAGTGTTATTATTTTAGGGTTGGTTTTTTATAGTAAATTGATCTAAATTTTAACTCGAATTGTTGGCTTTATGTGATAGCAAAATAAATAAATCATAATAGACGGACAGACAAATTATGCCATTAATAATATTTTACGATTTACTTAGTCTTTTTAAACATACCAATATTTGATTCAATACATACATTTTTATAAACACTATGAAGTATTCATGAAACAAAGAGCCATAAGGACGTAACAGATTTCTAACATGGTTTCACATCGCAATAACATTCACTACCACAGTTAACGTGATTAACCTGACCAGTCATCCAGCGATAATCAAATGATTGCTCATTGAAAGCGATAGATTTCATATTCAGAATATTCTATATCAATTTAGGATAGGAGATTTAGGAGCTTTCCAATTAAACGTTTTAAAATCTATATACACTGAGTTAGATTTACAAGCAATTCATTTATCTTTTTTGTTTTAAATTGTTTATTATTAAAGATTGGACATATTTCTAGTTTTCTAGTCAGATAAAGATTTAATAAGAGTTAGTGTCTTTGTTATAATAGACATGTATACTTTAAGTGCGATATGAAAAGAGGTATTGCCAATGCTGTACTAAAGTCAAATTGGGTCGGCATGATTGAGCAGGCGGCTTGCCTCACATGAATATCGCTTTAAAAGTGATTGGAATACAATCGCTTTTCGTGCTGTTTATGAGTTGACGGGTGACCCATTGGCAGGGATGCAAGTGCTAATTGACGTTGGTAGCTACCAACTGGCTCTGATAGCTGATTTGATGAAATTACGTTAAATATATCGGACGTAGTTTCATAATTCGGAAGCTTCGTCACATTCTTACGTCACCTTTACAATAGAACTTGAAGACTAAAGTCTTTAACCAATACGTTCTCCTCGTGATGACCTACGGGGCCGAAGGATGGCCTCTTAATTTGGGACTGGTCCTCAAGTTTGCGGTAGCTCCACGGGCTATTGTACGTGCTGTGTCGGGTGTAAGGTAAGGCAGATAACTAAAATATCCGATATCACGATATCATTATGCTCGATGAAATCACAATGGGCTGGCCACTTACTCAGAAGGACCGATGGCAGATGGGCCAGTAATATTCCGGAGTGGAGGTCGCGCGAAAACGAAGTGTTGGTGGACCGTTCACCAGGTGGGAAGACGAAATCCGTGCAGTAGCCGATTCGGGATGGATGCGGCTAGCAGGAGATTGGTCGTCTTGGTGTTCATTGAGAGAATCCTATGTCCAGCAGTAGACCGATAGGGGCTGATAATGATGATGTTGAACTTCATTATTAAACGTTTTTTATTGAAATACAGAAATTACATTTATTGTGTAAGGTCATCAATGTATCTAAGTCGGCTTTAAATAAATAGAATATATAAATAGAATGATCTACATTCTTTTTATATATTCTATTTATATATAAATGTCTTTTTCGAAGCCGAAAGCATAAAAAAGTCTTTGAGCAAATAAAACATGAAAGCGTTTGAAGAATGGGTGCTTTATTTATTGACTCGAATCATTGACCTGGGCTGCTGGCCAGTAAAGCCACTCGAACAAATATTCGTTTGTTTCGTTTATCGATATGCAATTTTTTTAGCCCTCGATACTTTTTAGGTCATAGGATGCTATAATACAACTGTACTCGACGTATACAACACCTGAGGAGCATTACAGCCTAATAGGTATAACTATCTCAAGACTTTAGTTGCTGCTATATAAAGTAAGTACCATTATTTCAAAGACTTTTAACCGAACCTTAAAACTGAGTACGAGTAAACGATTGTAAAGTAAATTGTTGTTTGTACTTGTATAAAAATAATGTCTTTTATACAAGTACAAACTGCAACTTTTAAAGTATTATACTTTATGTATAAATCATGTTTGAAATAAAACATATTTAAAAACATTTTAAAGTTTTTCCTCTTCCTTTTATTCTATAACCCATTATCCTCCATTGTTGAGTTTAGGTATCACTATCGAAATACATTTTTTTTCATACGTAAACTTAAATCCTATATCTTACGAATTCATGTACATTTATTACATACACAAGGGGCTACTCAGATGCCCCAAGTACTTTTAAAATACTACTCAAACCCAGCAAGATTGTTCTCTCGAGCATATGAACTCACACACTCGTATCTTTGATACTATCCGGTCCGTTGAGAAAGACTTCACTGGCATTGAGTTTCGTGTTCTAATTCATCCGCAAAGAGACTCATAAGTTGAAGTAAAGTAATTTCAATATTCACCTGTGTTACGCACGCTCATGGGAATGTAACACTACGAAGTGGTATCGAACTGATACTGATAACATTTAGGCTGAAAACCGCAATAAGTTCTCGGGTAGCACCGGGACCCGTGTCGGTCCCAGGAACGCAACCTACGCCGCAACCACAATTTTGTGGCATCGATGCAGTATTGGGTACTTTGTCTATAATTCATCTATATTGGTTTTTGTAGCAAAATTACAAGATAAATTATTGTGAACGTAATATAAACATGTTAAATGTTCTATTAAATAATTGAATTTATACATTCTCTCAATACACAGAATATCTAATAAGTATTTCTTAAGAATGAATAAAAGAGGTCGCTTCATAAAACCGCTTCATTACATGGCTTGAAGGCATTAAGAAGCTACAACGACCAAATAAAGTTAAGATTACAAGTTAACCTCATGTTAGGCGGAAGCCCCAATGATAAAGCATCTTAGGAAAATCGAGCTCGAAGAGGGTACACTAATCCCTCTTTAGCAAAAACGTTTCGTTCCAAAAAGTGATGGGTGGCTTGCAAGGGACGGGATCTTCATTATCCTGCCGTGTTTGCAGTTAAGCTAAGGACCAGAAAATTACTTACCGCCTTACATTACCGAGGAAAGAACAAATAGGACCTATCATGTTTAAATTAGCGTAGATCATTTAAAATGAAATACATTTATTTTAAAAATACACTTCGATAAATCTAAATGAAATACACCTGTGATTGCAATTTTTGCATCAAACACAACATTCAAAATTTTCAAAGGTTGCAGGTTGAAATAAAATTTTATCCCTCAACTTAACATTAGTAAATTATTGTATTCGACTGTGAAATATTAGAAAAGTTTTCAAGTAAGTAAGTATTACACAAGAAAAATAAACTTTAATTTAATTTTGTTTTTATTAATTCGTGGACTACCATACCGCGTTAGTCGCCGTGCTAAGAATCAAATATATTTGATATAATTTATTGTAATTAAAATATATAACTTTAACATTTATATAAAACCTGTTGGTCTGTAAGTCGGTTTACGCAAGATATAATTTCACGTTTTCGAAAACGTTTCCCAATTGATCTGTGGCCGTGATATATTTATTATAAAATTATTCTTAAATACGAGTATGTAATAAGTATACAATTTTCAATATTTTAATTTTAAATAAAAAAAATAATTGTAAATTTCTATGTTAATTAACAACCAAAAATATAAAACAGTCTGCTTGAAGTAATTCATAATTGATATACTTTCCTATAATGTAATACTGAAAAATCTTTTAAACGCATCATCCGATAGAGAGAAAAACATGACGTAACCAAAAACATGACATAAATAATATTGTACATTTTATATAAAACCGATCAAATCTTATTTGTCGATTGTTGATGTAACATATACGGTATACCTCGTCTTTATAAAGTGCACTGATCTGTTACAAATATTTATTACTTTTGTGATTGATGTTATAAGACTAATATTATACATAGGTTGTGTGGTTGATCGATGAAAAAGTATTAAATTATTGTACTAAATTGAAGGTTGAATTGGTTTTATGTTTATTTTTTTTAGCAAAGGGGAAAATCGTCCGTACCGTACCGCCCCATCCGTACCGCCCCCTCACGACCAATGGGCCACCTGCTACCCACGAACCACACGAAACGCGACATCATACTTTCATGTCAGTGTGTGACAACTAAGGTTCAACCCTATCATTCGATACTAGCAACAATAACTAACGCTTTATGGGTATAAGAGCTCCTCAAGATACATAAAAGATTATATACTTACATAATACAATATTCAGGACGAGATAATTTGTGGATACAAATTGTATCAATATAATTTATACAGCAAACAAAACGGAGCATCAAAATTGGAAAGTTAATCATTTTCGGGTTTGATTGGCTTGTAAATTATATTACCTCATTATCCACGAGCATTGGTTGGAACTAATTTAAATATGCCGTTTCGATTACAGACTTTTACCGATAACGTATATTTTGTATTGATACTACTTTAATACATATGAAGTGTTAAACATTGGTGTGCGGTTTACACGGAGATCAACTTTCGCTCATGAAACTTTGATTTCATTCATAACCCGAATAAGATATAAAGCAATATACATATTATATTATTTTGGCAGTAATTTAAATGATTGGAGAAATGTTCTAAGAATTTTATAAAGCGAGCAGCTTTTTTTAATAGTATAAGTGACAAACAAACAATCGTGGCCTTTCCACGACTACCGACGCCCATGAACAATAGCATAATTCTCATGCAGTTGCGTTGCCCTCTTTTTCACCTCCGTCCCCACTGCGCCACTGGCTGTTAAACTATCGTAATATAATTTAAAGTTTATGTACTTACTTTTTTTTACATATAGGAAACTAGTAGAAGTCAACACTTCATAGAAAAAAAAGTAGTCACAATCCTATGCGCACGACTAAAAAAATTATTAACTTATCTAGATTAGTGATTCCGTTCACCTGCGTGATGCTCGTAAATAAATATATTTATGGATGTTTTGTCTTCAGTTTTATAATACATTCAGTTTTATAAAACATATATATATATATATATATATATATATATGTATATATATATATATATGTACCAAAATGTACATGGTACCCCTCTGCTACACTACTTTAAACCCCTGCATACTTGTATCTGTAGCTGAATGTTCTTTTTTATTACAAATCGCCAAATTTAATACTCCGGGTTGGTCTGGGTGGCTGAGATAACGAAAAGATGCTTAACACTTATAATAAATATTGTATTTTAATACATAACACCATTTAACTGCACCATAAAAATATTTCATGATTATATTATGACCCTTTAAAAAGGTTCGCCCCGATACAAACAAGAAGATTTATTTATATATATATTTTTTGAGGGCTGAATGGCGACGCCTCATGACTAAGACCGAAAGTCTAAGAATACAAAAAAATAAATAAAAAATAAGTTGGGCTAATACCCAGAGTAACGATTCTGCCTTGCTGGGTACACCAACAACCTACACTGCATGGTATGTAGTGACATGTAAGTAATTGGTGGTGTAATTTTTTGTTTGTCTTTACATTATCCAATGTGACAGATCACAAAACTTGGTTGCTAGAAACAGAAAGCTACCCAGTGATCGAACTATATTTTGGCATTGAATAGTCGGCTATAGCTATATAAGGTAGTGCCATGCTGCATTGCATCCACATTGGGCCACTTGACACCATCGTAAAGTGATGGCTGCCGTGTTTCATGCGGTTTATGAGTAGTCGGCAGTCCATTGGAGGGGACAAGGAAAGGATGGCAACGCATATGCCTGGCAAAAAGGGTATATCCAAAGGCGTCGGCTGTCGTCAAAATGCCCCGATTTCTCGTTTGGGGTAAACGATAACTATTAAAAAAACATACCACGCCGTTATTCCTGATGCAATTCCTAGGCAAGATACAAAAAACATATAAAAAGAATTAATGAGATCTCTATAATCAGTTTTTGGACATAACATACAGAGACTTCTATTTTGAGTGTGCGATAATGTTGCTAACAAGATATATCAAGACTGATTTTATCCTTGAGTGAAAATTTCAATATACTGGCCACATATCAAGAGAAGTAATAGCGCTTGTAACGTTGAGACGAACCTCACTCTGTTGTTCATTTTTTTGTTTATCACTTTTGTGCGATTGAACGTCGGTGTACTTATTCTGTTTAGTTCTTTAGGAACCTTTGCTAGATATTGAATTTCCATTTTCTCTTGTCTAAAAATACGTATTCTAACTCTAACCAATTATTTTCTAGACTATCATTATCAAATGCTCATCCTGTATTAAACCGAATACCACAAATTAAACCTTAGACTGCCTGAACTTCACACTGATAACGCTTATGTTTATTTTGTAATCAATATCTAAGAAAAATAAGACTTACCAACAAATGTAATCATTAACTAATGATGATTTAGTTAATGATTATATCTAGTTGTTATGTTTCATCTTTTAGCGTATTTTTCAGGTGATAAAACATTCGAGAAGTTTGAACATTCGGGGAAAACAATTGGTTTTATTAATAAATGTTTGACGTTTTTTACAAAGTGGAAAGAATAAAATGAGGAAACGGAAAAGAAGTTAGGTATAATTACATAATTATATTATTAACGTAGGACACGTATTTAATTTAGTTTAAGTTTCTTCCCCTTAATATGACTCAAGCTATATCGTACCAGTGGGGTTGTGTAGCCTGTGATGATCCCAGATTGGGAAAAGTCAATTGGATCGAGAGGCCTGCTCTGTACCCATGTTATAAGAAAACGCAGGCAAGGGGCGAGGTTGGGATCCTGACTTCATGAGGGCGGGACAACACCTCTGTGGAGGCGGTATCGCTCCTTGGAGGTCGACGTGCCCTGATGATTTAAATTTTTGGAGCATCTTACAAAGGGCGGCACAGCTGGCACTCGTGGTGGTTTCAGTGTGTATATGGCACTATGATGTTCTACGCGCCGTCATTGGCCATCGGTTTTATGGAGCCACACTCCTGGCCCAGTGATGCACGATCACTGCAAAATGCTTTTCTCCGCGTCAAAAAAAAAAAAAAGAAAAACAAACATAACATAAGAGTCTTCCACTAACAATATAAGTCATAGTCACTTATAGACTATTACTATAACATAATACAAAATTAAAAGAGGATATTTTTACACAACATTGTTTTGGTACAACCACATGTATTAAAAGTAGCGTTGTACGTCATATTTATTGGCACAACCCGGGGAGTTAAATCAGACGAAAATGATTAATGAATTTCATGGCTAGCCGCACGGCTCACTCGGATCCGAATTATTAACATTTGCTAGAGTGCACGCACTGTGTGTGAAACGTTCACTAAACTAGAAGGTGACTTGATCGATATCTGTGACCTTTTTTATAGAATAGGGGAGCAAACGAGAATTTGGAGTCTTTTTATGACAACCGACATCCGTGAACAACCACATAATGACTATGCCGATACTTTGCCCTCCTTCCCGCCAATGGGCCACCGACTATAAACCGCACGAAACGCGTCATTGAGGATGACACTTTACGGCGGTATTATGTGAGCGAGAGGTACCTCTCGGTCGTACCGGCCCTATTCCGTTGCATAGGAGAATGTGTAACATGGCACTACCTCCTCCTAACCAGCATGGCACAATCTTTTCCTCGCATCAAGTAACAAAACTTTACTTAATTTGTGTGTCCTAGATTTGGACTGACTCGTGGATTTACAAGTTCATTCTGTGTTCAGTCATAGATCAGGCAGGGCTTAAGTGCTATAGTGATCAAACTAAACAAAAAAAAAAAAAAAAAATCCAAAGTTATCCCAGTGCTTGTATCTTGCGCTCCCAGCATGTGTTCTACATTATATGGCCTAATATTCTTCAATCTTTCAGACCACCACCGTAAAAATTGGTGCAATGCATACTGGGGAGACTGTGTGTGCATAGCTACACGTAGATACCAGACATATGACTAACACAAGTTGTACGATTATTAACGCGACAACTACCTGGGCTTGACACCTGGTGGGATATGACTACTGTAAATGTTAGTCATATCCCCGGAATACGACTCCCTTTACTCTACTGAGCGTCAATGTATAACTAACTGCCTGTAGTTTTCCAATTTTTTTATTTTTGCAATCGTTTAAGCACAATGTTAAACACTTTATGAAATGAAAAATGAATATTTTATTATTAATTCCAAAACAAGGGGGTGTATTATTTTTTTTAATTATTAATTTTTCATACAACTCTTTAATTAGTTTTGACGTTGCCATATTACTCAGTCTTGGCTTATTGCACAAAGCAATTGTTTCTTAATCTTTTTGTATCTGGAGCTGATCTTTCTAAAGTCAAAAGTGAAGAGTGACTCTTAATTTTTTGTTCTTTGACGTAAGATTTAATCTCTCACTCTACATCTAAACGTCGGCTGGTCACATCTGGCCGTCGTGGTTGATGACGAGATGCTAACCTCAGGTCTACCACGTTGAAAATAACCCACACCCATAGTTTTCATAAATATGCATTCCTGTAGACCTTTACAATAGGAAAGTATGGGCCAACTTCACTCATTCCGCTCATTCCTTGCGTCACTCTGGAATAACCGTTAAGCGAGTCACATTCCTAGGTATATGACTCCCTCTAGAGTCTAGAGATATATCTGTTTATAGTAGGTATCGTAAATATTGGTTGAATACTATCATATAAGATAACATTTGCAAAAACACTGTTATACAAAACTATTCCCCACCTTATCCCCCAATGGGCCACCGGCTACTCACAAACCGCTACACTGAAAAAAAAAACAATAAAAACGCGACACTGAAGATGTTACTGTACGGTGGTATTATGTGAGCAAGGGTATACTATTTTATCCGTACACCAATTTTCGTAAATCAATGAAAACATCACACTTAGCAAGAAAGAAAATCTCGAAGAACACCTTGTGACCTGCTGGTGTTGAAGTGATTTGGACTTCTTATCATTAGGCCTACACTTACTGGAGTTATCCGATTTAATTTGAATAAAAATTCCTTTTTATGCTCCTTGTAATGCCTCTTGTACAATATTTTTCGATTTGGTTTATCTCTGAAACCCATTAAGATATTTATGTATAAAAAGACGAAGTCTCTTAGGCGCGTTTTTTTGTCACTTCAACCGCAATGACTACTCATTATTAATTTCGCCGTCATACTTTCTCCAGAATGTTCGGCATGAAAAATAACCATATCTTTTTTTTCTCGACACCTCTTCAACATTTAGATCGATGGTGGTAATACCACGAAAAAGTTGGCATCCTGTCTACGTTATAGTAGATAGTATCATTATTATCATTTACAGTAGCTTAAACAACGCCTTATCGCTATCTATTATTGTCCCCAACCTTAAAATGCTAGAAAGTAATCGTTAGTATACTGGAATAAAAAAAAGTCTTTTACTCTTGTAAGTTGTCATTGTACTAGAGCGGGTACAGCAAAAAAATACTTCTTACTATTTATAGTTATTTTATGTATTTAGTTATTTTTTGAAATAAAGTAATGACTAATAAATAAAAAAATGATATGTAATATAATTCCAATAATGTTTAGTCACTAATAATAATATTGTTGTACAACTAACTACCTGAAGAACCGTTTGGAACGTGCTTGCGATGATCCCATTGCTACATTTCTTTTATCTACCCCCAAATATTCTTCGTTTTCTATTACAACATGGTATTCAAATTAAAATTGCCCATAGTACAGCTATCAGAAAAAAATAATGCTAAAGTTAGGACTGAAAAATTAGCTGTATTCGAGCGAGTACTGTAGCGTTAAATGGGTTAACACCGGTGGGTATTAAAAAGTATAAATTATTTAAATCAATTAATGTTGAAAAAACATTTTATTGCTTCCGTAACGCCTGTGTATCCATTTTATGAATCCAATTAAGTGGTACAATTGAACATAACAAGAGATTGTCTTTAAGGTAAGTTTGAAGACCAACCTTTTCTTACTGACTAGGAGGATGCGACGTAATACAATTAATCCATCTTATATATTGCACATGTGTTAAATGTTTTATTTTTGACTAAACATCATCATCAACATCCTTATCAACCCTTATCGGTCCACTGCTGGACATAGGCCTCTTAGAATAAACGCCAAGACGACCGCTCTCTTGCTACTCTCATCCGTCCGTCCGTGGGTCTTCATCACTGGCCTGGTGTGCCTACCAAGATTGCGAGTTTCGAGGCAAACCTCGTGACTCGGGTCTGTTCGCGAGGGGTAGCTATCCCCTTGGTGATGGGGCAACCCTCTGATTGTGGTGGGTTGTTACGTACCTAGGTGCTAAGGCCGTATGGTCTGAAATTGGGATTGCGACCGCAGCCTACTGGCCTGCAGGTGTGTGAGTAGTGTGTTGTGATGATGTCCAATTGTGGTGTGGGTTATGAATGTGAGTGAATGAACCTCGTCCCGATTATCGGGGCCGAGGACCCTTCTCCGCTTGGTGAAACACGGGATACGAGCTCACGCGGGTACGGCCGCCCGTCGGGTGGTCGCGCCTGTAGCGCGGCCAGGTCCCTCAGGTGGGCGTGCGGTCCATTGTCCGCAGCACTGAACATGCCTAGAGACAATCGGGCTACAAGTTCACCGACTGACTCGACCCGCAGGTCTCGCGCGATCACATTTTTCCGGACGTCGCGGCCGGCTCCTGTGATTACTCGCAGGGATATGCTCTGCTGAGCTTGCTGGCTCGGGGAGGTGAGCGCGTACCATGCCGGGGCAGCGTAAGTGAGTCGCGATCGGATGCACGTCTTGTATATCCCCAGTTTCGTGCGTAGTGGAAGCTCCGATGCGAGCACTGATCCCAGTAAGGCGCGGGCTGCCCTCGCCTGGTTGCTTGCTCGATCAACCTGTGAGCCCATCCGAAGCGTGCGATCAATGCTGCACCCGAGGTAAATGACCGGGGACATCCAAGCCAGCTCCTGGCCACTCAACTTCAACCGCCCCGGCATGTTGCGTCGCGTGCTGACAACTAGGGATGCTGTTTTCTCCACTTTAACAGACATCCTCCATTTGTCGAGACAATCCGGCAATCGATCCAGCAGCCGCTTCGGCTTTCGGGACGAGGAGATGTAAGCACTGTCATCAGCGAACAGCGTGAACAAGACATCCGTTTCGACATCTCCCATTGGGTTGTTGTGCGTCGGGATATCGTTGGTATAGGCCGTGTAGAGGCAAGGGGACAGGCCTGCGGCACTCCAGGGAAGGAAGGACCGAAGGGAGGAATGTCGCCCCTCCACCGCTACCCGGAAGATTCTCCCTTCCAAGAACGACGCCAATAGTCGCACGAGAGCCAGTGGGACGCCGGCGTCCACCAACCTGACCAGGAGGCCCGGGTGCCACAACCGGTCGAAGGCCTTCTCCATGTCGAGTAAAGCGCCGACCGAGTGTCTCCCCTTAGTCATATCCGTGGACAAGTGATGGAGCACCCGCGCCAGCTGTAGTGCGGTCGAGTAGCCGCTCCGGAAACAGAACTGCTCGTCCCTTATTGGGACGTACAGCTTCAGGCACCGGAGCAATAGCCGCTCGAACAACTTGGCCACATGCGACAGTAGCGTTATCTGCCGGTAGCTTTCGAGTAAGTTCTGAGACTTACCCGGCTTTGGGAGGACGACGATTCTCCCATCCCATCCCATCCTTCCAGATATCCGGAAAGTGGGACGTGCAGAGAATGCCGTTAGATATCCTGGTGAGAGCAACGGCAGTGCGCCACGGCATCATCACCAGTGCTGTGTGAGGGATATTGTCGGGGCCTGGTGCTTTGCGCCTGAAGAGGCGCAGGGCGACCTTCTGCAGCTCGGCGGGGGAGATAAAGTCCCCTCGCCCAGCGGCGGAGGCGAGCTCGACAGGAGCTCTCGGACGCAGCCTTCTACGTACACGTGGTGCTCGGCGGCGACTGGTGCTGCTGGGTGTGGTGTGAATTATGTTTGAAGGTGGTTGGCGTACATGTCTGCTCGTGTCTGGTCGTTGTAGTGGCGTTAGCCGTTTGAGAAGGTGAGTGGGCTGATCGTGGTCTTCCACCTGGTGAGTCGTCTGTTCAGGGCATAGAGGAATTTGTCGCCAGCGCCAGCTTGAGCGATGGTTCGCTTCCAGCTGGCCCCCCGATAGTCCTTCGCCCTTGCAGAGACGTCCTCAGCAAGTCCAGGCCCAGAGCCTCCTCAACAGCCTTTTCTTAATCAGATCAGACAGGAGGTCGGGAGGGAAGGCACTCCAACGGCGCTGTGGTGGCCGGTGTGTTGACCAGTGTGGTGGTGGTCGCTGTTGGGAGATTCGCCGGTGCCGGCTACTGCACGGAGATCATCTACCCACCTAGTGAACGGTCGACCGTCGCTTGGTTTTCCTATACGCGGCCTCCACTCCATATTTAGTAAATATATCAAACCATTATTTTGTAACGTATTAATAAAGTGCAAAACACATTACGTTTGTTGTCAAGTATCCGTAGCACAAGTTCTTGTGTTAACCTAACATGGGGTTGGGCTGACGTAAAGTCATATCGAAATAAACGTACATATGAAACGCGAGCGCTGTGTTTAAAGATTTTCTCTCTCGATTTTCTTGTCGAATAACGTACTAGAGACACTAATATTACTTAACATAGAGAACTTTTCTATTAATAAACAATTATTACTCAAAGTGTATTATAATTAGCAACCCATTAACGCCTGCTGCTGGACATGGATATGTGCCAATTGCTACATCGCTCACTTAGCTTTTTTTCATGCGCTGTGATTTCATGTTGAGTACTGCTGAGTTTCATATGAGATTAGTTTGCACGAAATGACAGAAGTCGTTAGTCTTTGGTGATACATTTCACCAAAGATTTTAACGACGTTTCATTATTTGTATTATCATTAATAAATAATAACTAATAAAGAAAGAAAATTAAACGCAATAAAATTTCAGGAATGTTTAGTTACTAATAATAATATTGTTGTACACCTACCTGCAGAAGCGTTCGATCAATGTACTTGCGATGGTCCCATTGCTGCACCTTTAATCTACCCCCAACCAAATAAATACAATGTAGGGCCGAATTGGAGCATTTTCACATTGACCGATTGACCGTGTGTGCTTGTATGAATCAAGGCTGTCAAAATTTATGAAATATGTACCGTGTATGAACGATGGCCGATAACGATATCGAATCGGCTAATTAGAAAACCGGTGGTGAAAACGATCTTAACGTTTGTCTACAGTCTATAAGTCTACTGTCTATTAAAATGATAGACAATGAAATAAGAGCATTTCTAGTTAAATATAATTTTATGTAAGATCTCACCCAACCCACATAACACAACAACATATTCACTTGACGCATTTAATATGAGAGCTAAATGGATATTCTCCGGTTGTGTCCAACTATTTTTGCTGGCTGGAATGTGTTGAGAGTAGAAACTTAAGTTATAAATTCAAAATATAAAAACAGAAAACCCGACTGCTTAAAATATTACATAAATAAAAAATAAATTAAAAAAACACGTCTATAGTTTGCAATTTCTGTAGTCGCGCGTTTTATCGGTTAAACAAAGTTTTAACCATTTAAAGTACTAAACGCTACTTTAATCAAAAAGTGATTAAAGAAATCTAATCATGATTTTGAACTGTCTATTCTATGATGCCATATTTGTGTATTTTAACATTATGGTGTGTAATGGGTGATACTTTAAATTTTGATTATTTTCCTGCCTTCGTCGATAATCGCTGGATCAACAATCGCTCGTTTGACCAAAATAGTGTCCCAAATGAACAAACATACAGACATATGTACATATACGCGTTAGTAGACAGCTAGACACAACTCTTTTTTACGTTGCGCAGCCGGGTAAACAGGCATTGGCACGAAGACACAATTCCTTAAAATACAAGAAAAAGAAAGAAAAGCTTTTTGTCTCGTGACACTTTAATTGAAGCACTTAAGAATGAACTATAAAGCACTTAACTAGTCCCTGTATTTAAGTAGGTACAATATTACTAATCGGAGTAAAAGTGATTTGTTTGGATGGCATGAGCTATTTTAGAGTCTAGACTAATTCTATTTGTTTCAAAAGTGCAAAGGTATAGTATTTTATAGTTTTCAGAAATTGTTCTTCTTTTGGCGCGAAAGGGAAAAGTGATGATAGTATTTCTTTTGTCGTTGCGCATGCACGTCGTCACGGAAAACGGAATTCTGAAGTTAGCTATAGTTAACTTTTTAGTTTTTTAAAACCGTTCCTAATCTGCTAAAATAATCTCCTAGACGGCTGAACTCCTTCTACTTCCAAATATCTATTGTAAGTAAATCGAGCTACCTACTAAGCCGATTACTTCATGGACAATTGGTAGCAACTCAAACAAAATTAGGATCTAGCATTAATATATCAGTGAAGACCAAAGTCAATCTATTGTAACTGTCCAGCATAAAGCACGGGAATTGTTAGTCGAGGGGTCAAAAACCTTAAGGCTTTAGAACCAACTGTACCTTGTAATGCTGTTGGTATATTTTTAACCTCAGATTCATAAAATGTTGTGCGAAGTTGTTACTAAAAATTCGAAAAAGTACGATATAAGATATAATTAAACCTTTTATCATTTTAGAAGTAATAGTGATATTCTTCGGACTTAAAAGAATGTGTAATAACAAATATATTTTAATTTATTGGCTTTACGGGATATACTTATGTTATACACCCGGCACGTGTATTTTAGCTTTTCATACTATATTAATAAATAAATAACAAACAAAGATAGTCAAGTTTCCGGGAGCGAGAAATAACTTTTTAAAAATTTAAAACTTTATTTAAACTTAAACTTAATTAAACATTTCAAAAGATTTGGATTTTAAATTGTTACTTAAACTAAAACTTATATTAATGAGACAACCGAACAGAGTTAGATGCTCTAATTGAATGAATCAATATGTAGCATGTAAATCCGATCATAATGTGAAAACATTCCTGGTTCACACGCTACATGATATTCCTGCGAATGAAATAGGTGCTGTCCAAGCATTAATTCTTATAGTAGGGATGGGTGAGGCTAACATAACTCCTCCCTCCTTAAGTTCGGAACCATCAGAAATGGTTATTTTCTGAGGGTTGCGACTATTAACCGCTAATTTAATCTTATTTCTAAACTTATACAGAACTAACATAAGGACACAGGAGCTGAAAATTACATATAAAATGATTGTTGCGACACTGACACTATTGACTTTTACTATGTTCACCTTTTCACTATCACTGTCACTAACTCCTGCATTTTTACGATTGTTGAAAGGTGTTTTA
>JAFELO010002287.1:14927-42002 GCA_017140195.1 Eumaeus atala
CGCTCGACGAGCACTCCTACAACTCCATGAAGCCGCATTGGGCTTCTCTTTGCAGCCACAGTATATGATAAGGTCAAAAAAATAACAGATAAGTATTGCACGCAGTAAATATGTAGTTGTCATTGCTGTCCAGTTCTGTGCAGGGATATCTTCGGACGTCGATTTTCTGTCACCAAAACCTACTGTTCCTTTAAAAAGTGTAAATGAAGGCATAGCTAGTATATGTTATAATCTTTGGTTATGAATACAATGTTATAATATGACGGAATAATTACCATAGAACCTGTAAACTTGCAGTTATTATTATTATTAATGACTTTACTCTTGAATATAGTATTTTGGTTTTTTATATATACAAAAATAATGACTGAATTTTGCATTAATATAAATAACTAGCACCGCCCCGTGATTTCAGCAACAAACAGGTAAGAGGCTATTAATTGGGACTACGTACCATTAAGTGCGACTTCATTTTTATACGTGTTATCACTTAGAACTAGTAGGCAGCCGACAATCAATTAACGTTGAAGGCAACATTACCGATGAAGGAATGTGATATCTGTAGTATATATTTCAATAACGACGAGAACGCGAGAAATTTTCATCATCATTAACAGTGTCAGCGACGAGTCAAAGAAATTTGACAATATAAGGGAAAGAAAGAATTTTATTGCTCACAAAAACATATTGACGTTGTTACGTGCCCTATGGCGTATATGTGCCCTATATTCTATAGGGGCGGCCTATGTCCAGCTAAGGACGTCCGCTAGCCGATTATGATGATTATTCATAATTAAATTTTTGCAACGATAAATATAATTACTGCGATCAATAGAGGTAGCAAGTAGCATTTTGGTGACAATCGACGCCTGTAAACATCTGCACAGATGTCAGGTTATGTTACCCTACTTAGTATCCTCATAGTGCGCTACCAGACTCTCACAAACGACACTACGAAAGATAGGATGGCTATCACATGGAGCCGTTATTGCTTGTCCAAGTAGTACCAGCCCTGCCGTATAGACTGATTACATGTACAATTCACTAATACCACTTCCTCGTCCAAAAGTTCCAATCTAAGATATTATAGGTCATAAATGTCAATCACTTAATTTACTTCAGATTTACATACCTTTAAACAAAAATAAAGGGAAAAAAAGGATCGCTTTCTTTATTTTTTGGTTCGCCATCCATGGCATCGTATCACCCTAGTTGTTCTTTCGACTTCAACTCGATGCCATTTGCTCGCCATCATCTTGCTTGCTCATATTAAAGTCTCGTTTAGCCCTATTGTGGGCTCGTTTGTTAAATTAGTTATGAATTTTAATATCACATGTACAAGGTAACTAAGTTTTTAGTAATGCCATGCTCATACCATTAGACACAAAATACAGCGACAGTCGCCTGTGGCGATTCGTTTGTTGTGTGAGTGGCTGGTGACTTATTGTATGGAGGGAGGAAAGGTGTGCAACATATCTGCTTTACATTACTACATTACTATATCAATATTTGGGTGTCGTTTATTTTAATGCTTTAAAAGCAACTTGTGAAACTGGCCCTTGTTGACGAATTCAATCTAGTTACTTGTAATATTCCACGCGATCTAATGTATCAAAGACCAAAATCGATAGCCACTCAACGCTACGTGATCGTCATCCAAACTGGGTATTTCAGTCGTTAATTCAAACGCTACGATTACAAAGCGACTGAGTTCGATTTTACTGACCGCCATGTAATTATAACAAAATGTTCACATCGGTCGTTTGTAAATAACTAGTTGTGCCCACGGCTTCACGTGTCAAGTCATCTATACTAAGCTCACCGGGATATTCCAGATTATGATAACTTTGCCAAATTTAATCTGTTTAACATAATATATTATTAATAAGACTAGCCGGTACCTATGATATTATCTGCGTCTTTATTGAAAGAAAATGTCGTATTATTTTGTTTGGTCGATTTCATGGCCTTTCTGTGACCGTGGGTTTTAGCTGTTTATATTCTACATTGCATTCAAATCAGATTACGGAACCAAAAATTAAAGTATAACAGACAGACAGAACGGTCCGTCTCTCATAAGGGACAGGGCTCCTCAATCACGGAACTGTACGGATAACCTAGAATCAGATGGTAATGCTGTACTTTTACCCTTTTATAACATGTGCCGTATTCCAATAGTGACCGCCACGAGGTCCCGCTCTGCTGCACCCACACGGAGCATGATCAGCTCGAAAGTGTTAAACGACTTCTCCCTAGGGAGCTCACACTAAGTGCTTGCGACATGTAGTAACCAATTAACGCAAACTTAATTAGTTAGGTTCGCTCAGCTTAGTGGCTAATTATATGTATGTTAACGCAACAGACGGTTAATATTAAATAAGAAATGTTTCTATTGCATTAAAAATACTAATTATTTACAATATATTTTAATCCTCAAATTCATATTAATATGAAATACTAGGTGTGACCTGCGGCTTTACCCGTGTATTTTTTTTAACTACTCATCATTCAGGATTGTAACGTATAACGTATAGAATATTGTTTCAAATTTCATTCAAATTGTAGTATTTTTTTAGTGTAACATATGTATAAAATAACAATATGATATATATTATCCAGTTTAGTTTGGATAGAGGTAGTGTCATGCTGCACAGGAAGAGGTAGTGCAATGCATAATGCATGATACTACATCCTCCTATGCAACGGAATTGGGCCGGCACGACCGGGGGGCACCTCTCGTTAACATTCTACCGCTGTAAAGTAACATTTTCTGTGTCGCGTTTCGTGCAGTTTGTGAGTAGCCGGTGGCCCATTGGGGGTGGGGGGTGGTTTCCCGTTTCCTCGTGCTCGTCCCCTATACTATAAAAAAATCCAGCAAAAGTACCTGCCTTCAAAAAAGACACGTACCTGATGCCTTCTTGCATTAAAAATACGTTGAAAACATTAATTTACAAAAATACTAAGATACACAGTCAGCGACTGAAAACCATCCGTATAAAAGTTATGCGGAATGTACATTCAAGGATGCTTAAGAATAACAGTTCAGAATAAAGTCGTGTGTTTATTTTAGTAAATCAATTATTGAAAATGTTTACAATTGATTGATTGCATTCATAAGGTAGACAAAAATGACAATATATTTAACAACATTGTCTACAAGTTAAAGAAAATAGTGACTATGCGATGATCGAAATCTAATTAGATGACATTCCACTTGGTGATTATAGTTTATTTAGTAACACCTCTATGGTGCAAGCCTTGTCGTAGAGGTGGGGCTTAGTAGCCTGGGGTGAAGCCAGGCGAAGCCAATTGAACCTAGGGGGATCCTAGCACCCCTCTTATAAGAAGGAGGGCTTAAAGATCAGGAGGAGGAATCGCTCTCGGTACCCCTCTTATTAGAAGAGTGGACTTAAGAGCAACAGGAGGTGGCGCTTTTGCGCACGGGGCAAGAGGCGAGGATGGGAACCTCACCCCATTGCACTGTCCCGAAGTCGGTTGGGTCGTCTTGTAGTGCTGGGCAACCCAATGTGTGGAGGTGGAATTGGTCTCTTAGGGGGCTGATTAGCCGTCGAGGTGCCCTGATGATTGTTGTTCCGGGGCACCTGACCAAGGGCAACACTGATGACACTCGCGGTAATTTTTGTGAATATTCGGCACTATCATGTGCCGCGAGTCTCACACACCATTGAATCCCACCTAGGGCCGGAAAAGGCGCGTAAATGCGTTTCCCCGCGACAACGAAAAAATTTGTTTAGTAAACATCAACAGCAAATGCTGTTGGTTATAAAAATAGCATTACTTAATAAGTAGCGATCGGCGCTTCACTCGTGAATACGAAGGTCTAGATTGTCACCTTAACAAATTATATAGCTAAACCTTCCTCGGGAATCGCTCTATCCCTTGGCGAAAACGATATGAAAATACCTTCAGTAGTTTTCAAAAACGATTGCTTACAGTTTTTGAGGAACTCGTTTTTTAATATTAATATATTTAATCAGTCCTCAATTATCAATGAGGACTTAATAGTAAGAAATAATTCATTGTGATTATTAATTTAACAATTCTGTGCGTCAGCTCCGTCGACGGTAGCGCAACTTGCACTTAATAATTAATCCTGTTCTAACAGGATTATTAAGTCAAAGTTGCGCTAAAAACGCAGCGTCGTACGCACGGTAAAGCGTTCCACTGGCCGGTAACTGATATTACGTATCCTTTATTTGAGCCGTGTCTGAGGATATTAAACTTGTTTATAAGGACATTGTACTAAAAAAAAAAACAGTAAAATTTGCCATAGCCAGCTATTTTTTTTTTTGGAAGAATGAGTATTTTTGTTACAGCTAATGATAATGTGTTACCATATATCTTACTAGGGTAGTAACACTTTACTAAGAGATAGTGACCGATTGGAACCGGCACGATTAGGGAGGTACCTCGCGCTCATGGCCTTAAAAGAGATGGCTATACCGGCTGACAAACCACTGGCCATAGCCAAGTGTCAGGTAAAGGAGGACATCGCATCTTCATATGCGAATGTTATAATAAGTGTTTGTAGCAACTAAATATACGTGGGGTGATTGATAAGTATCCGAAACGACAAAGAAAAACTTTAATAATCTATTTAAAACAATTTTATTTCTCAACGTAGTTTTCTTCTTCCCCGATACATTTAGTCCAGCGCTTCTCCAATGCCGCTACGCCAGTTTGATAAAACTAACCCCTCAAAATACCCGTCTACGGCGACAATGACTTCATCATTTGATGAAAATCTTCGCCCCCTAACCATTTCTTATGATTCGGGTATAAGTAAAAATCGCACAGGAATATTGGGGATGGGGTAACAATTCGAACCGCAATTCATGGAGTTTGGCAACTGTAACCCTTGACGAGTGCACAGGTGCGTCGTCGTGGGTGGTTGTGGTCGAACAAAACTTTCTTTTTTGCTAAATGAGGCCGTTTCTTTCGGATTTCTTGTCAAAATTATTGCAGCAAGCATACATAATACTCTCTCTCCTTTTATTGTTTTTCCTCTTTTCAAATAATCCACTGAAATAACCCCTCGAGCATTTCATGAAACAGCCGCCACCACTTTGCCGGCCGACAAAACCGTTTTTGCTTTCACCGGCGCAGGTTTTCCGTTCTCAGTCCACTGCTTAGACTATTATTCTGTTTTAGGACTATAATGATATATAAAAGTTTCATGTACTCTCACATAATGTCGCAAAAACTCGTTAGTATCAACGCTTAAACAGCGCCAAACACTCCGTCGAATTTTTGAATTTTTTTGATCATGTCTGGACTCGTGACTTCATTTGGACGGCCAGACCTGTGGGCGTTTTCGCAGCTCTGTCTCCCACGTTTAAAATCAGTTACCCAGGTACGAATTGTACCCAATGTACTGTCTATCTTGACTTTAATCTGGTGCTGCTTTACCTTTTAAAACGTAAAACTTTATTAGCACAAGAATTTCATTCCATTTAATTGTTGAGAAAATTTACGGCAGAGAAAGTTCCCCTCACACAAATTCTATCAGTTCGAATAAATTCAAATTTGGCGTTCTAGTTTTGAAAAGATGATAGAATATAATGCAATAAACTTTGTTTGCCTACCTTTTTTTAAGTTCGTCGTTTCGGCCAGTCACAAATCAGCCTGGTAACCTGTGTGGTTCTTCGAGCTGGTCAAGCACATATATACAAATTACACACAGTTACACAGCCTATCGCTAAAGGCTCGGTCTAGTGTTGCGAAACGTGTACCTGTTGAGGCGAGAAGGAGACCAAGCAACTAACCTGCAGAGTAACTATTGTAGTGTACATGTGCGTGGTAGTCATTACAGTACACTTTCGCCACCTAATATTTAAAAACATATAGCAGGAAGAAGACTTTTTTCAACAACACAATCCGGCCTTATGTCAGAAATGTGTTAGAAGCTTATATAAAGTACCCATGAATTTGAATTTCGATTTCCTATTGTTCTAAAGACCCTTCGTCCACTTCCTTCAAAATCTATTCATTGTTTAATGTAAATAATAATTATTCCAATAAAGCAAAGTAACATGATTTGGAAATTAGAACAGCCCTAAGTTTACATTACTGTGCTTAGAAAATTGTGTTTAATTATAATTTAACGAACGCTACTCGGGGTCGAAGAGAAAAAGTGGATATAGGTATGCATACAAAATATTTGGCTATAACGTAACGAATATGAAGGGACGTGGAATGGAAGCACCAATAAAATAATGTACACTATGAGTCATGATATCCAACGACCAACGTTGACAGACATCTGCAATAACAGAGATCATGCTGTTACTGGCCCCACAGATATATAAAAGCTTTTTTCTTGCAGATCGAGTCAATTGTTCCCATTTGATACATTTCATGGATGATTATAATTTGCAAATTTACATCCTCAACAATACGGTAACTTTACAAAAACGTGTCATTGTTATTATTATTGTTTTATGGTTTCAACCATAATGCAAACGAGCAATTGGTGCTAGGAATATGTATGTGTACTATTTATTTATGTATTTATTTATTTGTGTATTTATTTATTTATATATTTTAGACTTGTTCATAATAAATTATAAGAATGTATAAATTTTTATCAATGTCAGATATATTTTAATTGTTAGCTTTACTGTTTTCAACACAGACAAAGTAGCGCTTATTTTAATTTCAGATTTGTGTTTGTTGTCGCACTTGATGATAACTGGCAACATTAAGTGGTCCCACGCCAGTCACTGGTAGCTTTGATTCCCGCGCTAACCGCGACATGTGATTGGTCCACTTTGTTTGATTGGCAACTTGTGGTGTTGATGTTCCCACCCCACACGGAGCCTTCGTGGTGGTGGTGAGATTACAGAGACGACACTTCACTTGCTAGAGCTACAGAAGGATTATTGCTGGAAGAACTAAGTGATTAGTGCTTACTAAATAGTATCCACGGCGGAATATTTATCCTGTTTTTATTCAGGGTTCAGAAATATACACACGCCACTACCATTTTACGGTAGTGGCGTGTGTATATTTCTATTATAAAAGAATAATTATTGTGATAGTCGCAAAGTGAATAATCAAATAATAAATGTAAAGTGTATAGAATAAGTAAAGTGTAAAGTAGAGCTGTAACAAGGAATGATTGTAACATGTGTATAATATAATATACGGTTATAACCCTTTTGTCCTTTATGTTATTTTTAATGATCTTTCTGTTAGCGTTTAATTTGATCCGAAGTCAATCAATTCAGGTAACCGTCATGTATCTCTCACAACACATTGTGAGAACTGTAGGAACCTACTACTTGTATGATACTTATAGCATAGCTCAAGTTATAACTAATGTAATGACTGTTGTTTGTTCAATATTGTAATGGCGAAAATAAGCTTTCTAAACTTAGACGGTTATAAGAATTAAGAAGTTTGTCCTGACTCAATGACACAGATCAACGTACAGCTAATAACCACCTAGGCATCCGATATGAATGAATGGAAATAAAAGCTGTCCTGGGACGTCGGTAAGTTGTTAAAGTTTACATGAATTACCGTCACATTTTCAGGATAGAAACTCGAAACTTTAATTTTGAGCTATTTAAAAATTAAACATATTTCAGAGTTTGTGTAAACTTAACACTTACCTGAGGTGGAATTTTGTAAAGAAATCAATGGACTTCTTTACAAATTTTATGGTCAGAATCTTTGTAATTGCTAGGCTGATTGATAACTGACTATTCTATCATTTTCTCGAAGATAGAACGCCAAATTTGAATTTATTCGAACTGATAGAATTTGTGTGGACCTAAAACTTTCTCTGCCGTAAACTTTCTCGACAACGGAAAGAAACGAAATTCTTACGGTGACAAATTTTTACGTTTTAAGAAGAAAAACCGCAACCCATATTAGTGTTTTAGATAATACTGCTCCTGCATCGAGTACAATTCACACATGGGTAACTGATTTTAAATGTGGGAGACAGATCTGCGAAGACGCCCATAGGTCCAAGTGAAGCCACGAATTCAAATACGATCAAAAAAATTAAAGAAATCGTTTTGAATGATCGGAGCTTAACGTTGCGGCAGATAGCAGAAGTGGCAAGCATTTCTTCTGAACGCGTTTTTAAAATTTTAAACCAAGATTTGCGAATAGACTGTTACCCAAACTGTTAACCAAAAGCAACGTCGACTCACTGTTAACCAAAAGCAACGTCGAGTGGACGATTCTTCGGAGTGTTTCGGAAAAAGCGTGTTACGAAGCATCATTATACTCCTGTAACAAAAGAACAATCTAAACAGTGGACTGAGAGCGGAAAACCTGTGCCGAAGAAAGCAAAAACGGCTTTGTCTGCCTGCAAAGCGATTGCAACTGTTTTTGGATGTTCGATTGGGATTACTTTAGTGGATTATTTGGGTGGTAAAGGAAAACATTTTATCAAACTGGTTTAACGGCATTGGAGAAGCGCTGGATTAAATGCATCCAGGTAGAAGGAAACTACGTTGAAAAGTAAAATTGTTTTAAAGAGATCATTAAAGTTTTTCTTTGATATTTCGGATACTTATCAATCACCCCTCGTAAGACGACGGACATAGCTATGTCCAAGTGAAATACCATTTCCCTCTACAAAAGTCAGGAGCGTATAAGCTTCATTGTTACTGTGGACTCTTATATAGGGCGAACTAAAATATCTATAAAAACTCGCGTTAAAGGCAATATAGCTGGTCTTAAACACCAACGTGTTAACAAAATCTGCGATCTGTGAGCATGCTGAATTTGGACCCTGCCATTACACTACATTTGATAAAGCGCAGAGCCTCACTAGGAAACGCCTATTCCTTCGAAGGATGATCCGTGAGGCTATTGAAAAAAATAACATCCAAATTTCAATAGAGAAGATGGATGGGTTCTTCCCTCTGCTTGGGACCCTGTGGTAAACATAGTCAAATCAATACTGTAAAGCTAATAAAACGTCGGGCTTGTTAGATAATTAAATAAACCCTTAAAAGTATTTTTATTGTAACGATGGACTGTTTGAAAATAAACAAATAAATGTTTCAACGTTTCCGGAAATATCATTACAAAGGTGAAGGCTTCAAAGTTTTATAATTTGAACAGGTGCGACCACGGACAATTTTGTTCCAGCTAAGGAGAGGTAGTGCATAGCTATTAATTAGCGAAACGTGAACGGCTTGACTCCTACTAAAGATACCTCTCGTTAACATAATAGGATAACCGTCTGCTATGCTGTCGTGTTTCGTGAGGCACTGGCATGATTAGCCAAAATAGTAAAGGAGGCCAATGTGTTGTGGATGTAAAGTTACATTTGAATATATCATTTGTGCCACAATACATACGTACTGCGCATGATCATGTCGTATATGAAAAGCTTTATAGAAAAATTTAAATAAAACATACTCTCAATAAACACAATCGTTTTCGTATTCTTACTTTTTTTCGCAAGTTTAACTATACGGTTTAGGGATTGATTCGCCATACACCACACCCCCTGGGTAAATAAAGAGCCTAATGGTGTTGACGAAACATTAATCGTCTTTAGCAATCATCGCTAAACTTTAGCAAAGAAATAAAATCGACATGTGAGCGGAAACCGTAATGAGGGTAATAGCCACTTTATCGAATCCGCTCTCTGAAGTAGTTACGGTGGGCTTAGGGTCTGGCGCAAGGCAAACACTTTAATTTTCTTTGAAATGAAAGTTTATAAAAATCTAAACCATTTTGATTTTTACGTTACACTCAGTAATAATTTATTTAATACAATTACCTATGATCTTATATATTACTAGCACCACCCTGCGGTTTCACACGTGTAAGTACGTTCCTGTTAGCGTTAGAGTTATGGTACATAGCCTATACCCATCTTAGATAAATTGACTATTCGACACATGAATAATTTTTCAATTCGGACCCGTAGTCTCTGATATTAGAGAGTTCAAATAAATAAACAAATAAACTTCATGTTAATCTCGCCGCCCGACGAGGACTCATAGAAATCCGATGAAGGTGTCTTAGACTTCTCTACTTCAAAAAATCAGATTTTTGTTATTACTATAGATAAAACAGGTGACCAAAAGCTCTCGTCTGTCATCTAAGTTACCGATTTTCTCAAAATCCACACAATGTTTAATCTAAAAATAGTAAGCTAACCTTCTAAGTGTCCTGGGAAAAATTCAATTTTCTTAAAAGAAATGTTTATATTTTTTTATTATTGTTTACAATACAATTATGAAAATACATACTTTCTAAACGATAGTCATGATTTATATGTACAACAACAACATCACATCTTCATGCCATGTCCCTAATAGAGTAGGAAGAGAAAACGGGATGTCATGCATAACGATCCTTACATATCGCCACATTCATCTCTTCATACAGACAGGCCGGTTACGAAGACTCTTTACACCATCTTCGGACAGTACCCGATCAATCTGATCATGGTATCTCAGTCTTGATTTTCTTCAGTACCTACATCCTTCCACATTCGTATTGTTCATCTGCTTTGTTAACCTTTCACCTTGTTAACCTTTCACAAAGCACAGAAGTAGCATTCAAAACTTAACATGATATTATAACTCTCTTTTATGATTTATGCTTTCCATATCACAATAAAAAAATGAATAAACCCATCAAGAATAAGTGGCTATCTAAAAGTATAAAGAGATGCTGTAAAGTCAAACGTATTCTATTTCTCCATAACCGCTTCTCAAAATCTAATAAAATAATTAATAAAATTAGATTTAAAAAATTTTCAACCCCAAATAAATTGTAGTATGAAATATATAAATACTTCTCAAAATAAATGTAAAGCGTCATGGGACATCATCAAAGCCTGTAATACTTTAAACACTTGTACTGTAGACAAAATTCAAGAAAATATCATAATTATAACGAATCCTATTGAAATAGCAATGCAATTTAATTCTTACTATATTGGTTTATCGAATTATAATAATTCTTCTCTTATTATTATTCTTTTGGTGGCTCCCTTAACGGAAATTATTATTAATAATAATAATTTTAAAAATTTACATTAGATTATTTATTAGACATTAGCTATTCCAATAATAATCTACCTATTAAACTTAATTCAAATAACTTTAAATTTATCTACTTGACACCTGTATCCGAGTCTGAGACATTAAAAATTATTAATAATCTAAGAAATACTAACTCAATAGGCTATGACGATGTGCACACAAAGATTTTAAAAACATGTATTAAACAACTTGAAACACCTTAAACTCATGTAATAAACGTATCATGGACTAAAGGTAAATTTCCCACCCCACTCAAGTATTCAATCATCAAACCAATGCATAAAATAGGTGACAAATGTGAGATGGGTAACTACATATATATCACGATAATACCTATAATATCAAAAATATTAGAAAGAGTTATGTTTGAAAAAAATTGCAATTTCTTCATAGCCACAAATATACCTTGGCTTCATGAAAAATAGATCTACAAGTCATGCTTGCTTCTCCCTTATTAAAACAATATGTGAATCCGTATATTATAAAGTCCTCCTAGCTGCAATATTTTTAGATGTCACAAAGGCTTTTGATTATGTTTCACAGGAAATTCTTCTGAATGTACTCTACTTACAGGTATTAGAGGGGTCGCAAATGATTGGATGAGGAGCTGCTCCACAAATCGTCAAAAGTCTGTGGAAATCTGTGAAGTAAAGAATAAATTTAGATATATACATAGATCCCCATACATAATCAATAGATTTGGGGTGCCTCAAGGCTCTATTTTAGGGCCTTTACATATAGTAAGCTACATTAATAACTTACCCACCATTATTAAGAATGACTGTATTCTTTTTGCTGATAATACTACTACAATTAAAACAAGATAAAAGTACAAACTACCTACATGATATTAACACTACATTAGACAGAACAACAAATTGGCTTGAATTTAACTGTAAATGCAATTAAAACAAGTCATCCAATTCAATGCACATAATGCTTCTCGGGATAATATCAGAATCCTGTACGAAAATAGCCCTATCGAAGAAGTTGATTAAGCTAGCCTTCTAGGCATACAAATAGACCGCCATTGCTTATGGAAAGAACACATTAATAGACTTAGTATTAAAATTGAAAGACTCGCTTATTGATGTCTTAAGTTTACGCGAATGTTAGTTATTACAATAAAAGTACTTTTAAGGATTTTATCGCTGTTTATTTAATTATTTATCTAGTCCGACGTTTCAGAAGCTATAAGCAACCATGCTTATGGGTGCACTACCTGTGACCATGGTTGCTGTAACTGATAAAATCCGTAAAAGTAGTTTTATTATAAAGATTCGTTTATGTTCTTAGAAATTTAAGTAAGACTGTATCAACTAATGCAGCGTTATTGGTATATATCGGATATGTGTATCCTCCTTATTAAAATATGACCTTATAATATAGGGAAAAGTCAGTCAGTGGATGTAATTAGAATTTTTCGGGCGCAAAAAAGTGTATAAAATCTCTATGTGGAGCCAACCGCTTACATAGTTGTAAGCCATTATTCCAAAGTCTTAATATAATTCCCCTTCCATGCTTATACCTATGTGGAATGTGTATGTTGGTTCGAAATAATTTGCACATGCACTTTGAATCAAATGAGAAAAATTGAAAGAGCTGTAGATATACAAATAAATTAATTTTACGAAAACAAAGGTAAAAAATGTGTAGCAGAAATTCTTACTGTATTGCCGTGCATACTTATAATAGACTGCCCAGAGATATAAAAGACCTAAAAGGAAAAAAAAGAAACATCTAAATGGCTGCTAATGAAATTATATTATAGTGTATTTGAATACTTAGATGATAATAATTAAGTTATCCTGTCCTGACTACCAATTGTGTCCGTAAGGAGTAGTTGAATAGTTGAATGCTATTCCTAATGATGTAGTGTGCTGGTGTACTTGTTAATCTGAGCAATAACTGGCCAGTATTTACGACTTAAACCAGAAGATGTTTTTGCGTAATTTGATTTTATATCCAACCCATTTTCAAAGGCAAGAAATAAAGGGGAAATTACCTTTATTTTGTTGCTTTTAACAGTCAGTTCTTACGCTATAATATCATAGACCTGATTAGTTGATTTATTACATGCACATTAAATTATAGCAGTAAATATATTGAAATTAGCTTGTGGAGGTTAGTGTCCCTAGCTACTTGTTTAATTGGTGATGGGACCGTTCAATTTATTCGGGGCGACAAGTATTTCTATGTTTAAATTATAAATAATATAATGTATGCCAAATTAAAAAAAATATTATTTTTGTCCTCTATTATACTTTAATGATTTTTGCCTGAAGTTATTGATTTACAAAAGTACCCAGATGTACAGTCCGCGTGTCGAAAACCGCCCGTATAAAAGATGAAAATTATGCACATTGTAAAAACAACTCAAAAAACTCAATATAAAAAAAATATTCAATATCATGAGCGTAAAGTTAACTTTGTAATCAAATGTGTTTAAATTAAGCACTTGTTTCAGATCTAATCTGCCCCTGCGAAACTTAAAATCACACACATATGTACAATCATAAATGTTTCAGAATGACATTTCAGTATAAAACTTTGTATGTTTTTGTAGCATTTATATTTCCGATACTTGGATATTTTATAAAAAATATATATCTGTCATCTTTGACTATAAGTCGTAATGTGCTCTGTGTTGAAGAAATGTCACTCTTTTTCCTTTTTGTGATGCGAGGATGGATATATTTGGGAGCTATCTGCCATCACCAAATCATAATCAAATAGTATTTTTATTTTCCGCCGGGAACCTATATATTCTTGACAAAATATGCCAAGAAGAATAAATGATGACATATAAAAGGGTGAGTTCATGATTTCTTGCAAACGCCATGTATCATATCTTGTGTTTTAATGTTAAATTGTCTTAATTCTCTCAAGTGTGCATTTTCATAGTAGTGTTTACATTTTATACGGCTAGTAATTTGGTAGACCGTATCAATAATGTTTTAGTTTGAATAGTATGAAACGTGTGAAAATTGGTTGTAAAATTCTATTTATTGTAACAGAGTTACTAAAATCAAGCAAGACATATCTTGCTTGATTTTATTTGGCTCATGTAGCCAAGAGAATGGCAATCTTAATTGTTGTGTGTTCCTTTTCAGAGTTCTACTCCTTATAACTTTCTTTTTTCCTTTTTTTCTTTCGGTCTATTAAATTGAGACTCAATATGACGATCCAATAGCACTATATTCTTCAAATATGGGATATAAGGATTGAAGAACAATCCATCTGGGAGGAATAATTATTTATATGAAGGACCATCCAAGTTGCAGCCGGGAGTCTCGGGACAACTACCCAGATAAGACTTCATACCCTCACTTTATACTAACCCCAGTATCAAAAACTGTATTAATCTCATTGTTGTTCTTGTACTATTTTAGGTCTGTCCTGGATTGTGAATGTGGAAAGATAATAATTAAATTACAAGTTAAATCCTTATGTAACGCCACGAACGCTTCTTCACCACGTTGTACATATATTGCACTTTTTACTTCATTATGAAGTTAAAAGTGCATGTTCGTTCTTAAGGAGCAAACTCCTGCCACGTGTTGGAGCTGATACACATGTTTTCTTCAATCAAACCTGTTATTTAAAGCATTCATCGTCAAGAGTTCCACCCCAAAAGTAATATTACCATTACGTTCCGTCCATTTATCTTTTAAATGAGCAAGGACTTTTATATCTCTAATTCTTACAAAAGTTCCCTCAGATTCTATTGATGGCTAAACTTAGGAAGCCATTAAATGGCAAGACTTCTAAATGGTTGGACATTACGTTTTCATTATTATATGGAATAATTAAGCTTCGGATTGAAAGAGATTAGACAGTTAGCAAAAATCATATTATCTTCGGTACCTTAACCGAGAAATAAGTTACATAAAGCAAAGCGTACATCATATAAAGAACATTTTGTCATCACATCCTTAACCCCACCATGACCGCTGGAGGGGAGATGGAAAGGAGTGCCCTCCTTCTGCTATTCTAAGCATCTGTATGACAACAAAAGTGTGAATGTTTATAGGCTTTGGTAATCGTCAAAAAGTTCCGATTATGTTTTTGCCCCCTTATACTATTAATGTCTTAAGTTTACGCGAATGTTAGACACACTACTTTTACGTATTTTATCGCGGTTTATTAAATTATTTATGTAGCCCGACGTTTCAGAAGCTTTACAGCAACCATGGTCACGGGTGGACTGAGATGACAGATGTCCTCATGTACCAATTTTTTAAAAGTACCCGAAGAATTATAATTTTATATGTTCCGATTAACGCAAACAGTACTTATTATATCTTGCTGTGTTATGTTTACTTTTTTATTTCATTATGTTCACCACTGGATCCCAAGCAGTGGGAATAACCCAACCATCTTATCTATTGAAATTTGGATGTTTTTTAATTCCAATAGCCTGACGGATCACCCTTTTAAGGAATCGGTGTTCTCTAGTGAGGATTTGCGGTTTATCTAATCTAATGTAATCGCAGGGGCCAACTTCAGCATGCTCACAGACAGCAGATTTTGTAACACGTCGGTGTTTCATATCGGTTATACGTTTTTACGCGAGTTTTTATAGATCTTTTAGTTTGCCCTATATATTAGAGTCCACAGTTACGATCAAGCTTTTACACTCCTGCATCTTGCAGAGGAATATGGCATTTCACTGATGGTAAGAAGCTCGATTGATAATATAGCCAATTTTATCAGTCACCCCTTCAAAGTATGGAACATAGCGGGTAAGCGCTCGACAGTGGCTGGTTTCACTCGGCTTCTGTGGAGCAGACGGGGAACCCGAAGCTTGTTGTCTCGCAGAACTTGCTTGACACGTTGAAGTTCGGTATCCAAGTGTTGCTTGTCACAGATGCCTCGTGCTCTCTGAAACAAAGCTTTACCCACGGTAGACAACTGTTGGGTGGTGATGAGAATTGCCATTTAGATACCGATCAGTATGGGTATGTTTTCTATACACTGCACAACTGAATGTGTTGCTGGGATTACGGATGATTTAGTAAGCTAAAATGTTAAGATAATTGTAGAAATATGTGTTCATGGTTTCTTTGGATGTTGATGCTCATTAAAACGGAATTTTGCAACCAAATTCGACCTCTAAAACACTTTCTGTGTTTAGCGTGTAAACTTTATGATTTGAACCTCTTTTAGTGTATATAGTAGCATTATGTTATATAGAACTGCTGGCACCGAACTGTATGAAAAAAGCCTATGTTAAATACATTTGTGTTTCAAAATTTGATATTGTTTTAACGAAAGGTACCAGTGTTAATTGGTTACTATTAACATTAGTTTGAAGTACTTAATCTCAGGACGTACAAGTATCACAGTTGTTTAAAGCATATGTTTTGATGTAAATCAATCGTCATCAGTTTGCTGCTGTTCCTAAAATGGGTCTCAGAAATCAATAGCCAATTGTACCCTCCTGATTTGAGTGTGTATTCGGTGTATCCCACACACCTATCCGATCCCATCCAGGTTAAAGTAAAAAAAAATAGGTTAGGTACAGATGTTTTCAAATGTGGACATTTCGAATCCAAACAGTAAGACATCATCATCAGTTTTTTTATCCTTCTAGACCGCTTTGATTAGGGAAGGAAACTGGAAACACTTCCTGCTCCTTCTATTTTCTTCTGAGTAAATTCCCTACGATCATGTGAAAGGGTCTCAAGTGGTGGCCGCCCCGATACCGGGGACGCAGGAGTAGCAGCGGTGGGAAAGTGTGGTTAGACAGCCTTTAAGTGTTTGTGCGTCTGTGCCAGACGTTTTTACTGTGAAATGTTGGACGTATGGAAATATTGGGGTAAAAGTTGGGAATAGACTAAAAAGGTATTATAAAAGTGATCAGCCCCGGCTTCATTCGTGTATTGAGTCTTAATTTTTGAGGATCTTTGTTATATGTGTAGGTTGCTATCTACCTTGTGTTTACCAAATCCGTACAAAGCCTCGTGCGTACGTACAAAGATCAGTCTGTGGAGCCATTTGGGAGACCTCAAACACACTCACAGTTAGTGTTAGTGTGTAGTGTAGTGTGTTAGTGTGTAGTGAAGTGTGTTAGTGTGTAGTGTAGTGTGTTAGTGTCGAGCTAAGAATAGCAGATTATACTAATGTCACGTGCGACTACACTTGTATATACATTTTACACGTTTACATTAACATATACGTTTCACACCAAATACCATTACGTCATGAATATACAAATATTTAAGTAAATACGTAGGCAGTTAGGGAGTATACCTGTATAAGAACAAATGTAACTAGCTGCACCACTCGCTTTCAGCCTAATAAGTTTCGACTCCGCCAAATATTGATTTGAAAAGTTGCATTATATTTTATTTTATTCTCACTTACTTTTATTCTCGCTTACTGTTCGTAAAATTTCACGAAAAAATGGACAAGGGGCGTTGTAAGCGAGGGTAAACATGAGAACTTTATATGTTATATTTACTATAATAATATAATATCTTAGTAATGGTAAGACACTAATACCTTAACGTAATATATAATATTACACTAACAAATTTTAGTAGGTTTCACGAAAAAGTATATAAAGAAAAAATTTATAACATAATGGGGCACCCTAGACGTCGATCTTTTGATGACTACCTACCTACGCCCATGGATATTCGCAGAAGTGTAAATCAGATGCGTTGCTTTCCTTCCCTTCTCTCTTTCAAAGGGCCATTGGAAAAATGCGAACCACACGAAACGCGACAGCACAACGAGTGCGAGTGAGAGTTACCTCTCCGAGTGCAGCTTGCACTGCTTCCTACACACTGAACCTCGTCAGAGCTGCTGCCTCAACTGCCTGATCATCGCGTGAGTTCATTAAAATCAAATCCGAACCGCTGTATGAGTATCGCGACACATAATCTCATCTCTCGACACATTGTTATTTATTCATCTCACATTCATAATTACGTGCAGCTTAGCAAGCGAGTTGCGAGCGAGCTTCATTGAATGGCGCAGATGTAAAGTGGTATGGTATGTTTGATGCGGGAAATGAAGACGGCGCAAACACGCTGACGTTGTAACGTGTACACTGAGCAAACATTGTGACGATACACTTCAAATCTGTGTAGGAGGACGGGAGTTGGTGCAATTTAATATACGCACGTCCATTAACGTGACACATGCGTTTTCCTCATTTATCCAGACCGCTCACCAAGCCTAAGAGTAGGGACAAACGAGTAATACTTTACAACTACCGACGCCAATGAAAATCAGCATAATTACTATTCCGACGCGTTGCCCTCCTGTCCACCCCCTCCCGCCAAGGGGCCACCGGCTACTCACAAACCGCAGGAATCTCGACAGCATTAATGTGTCCATTTAGGGCAGTATCATGTGAGCAAGAGGTACTTCCCCGGTCGTGCCGTGTTCCTACATTTTTCGTCTTTTGGGTTTTCACTACTTAAGTAATGGATAGCAACAATATTTGTAATGTTGACCGGAGGATGAATGACCGGAGATATTTTGTAGTCATGTAAATGTCTGTGTCTGTCTTTCTATGCACTCAATAACAACAGAGACAGAAAGAGATAGTGACTGACATAGCCGGGAAGGTAAATATCACCCATATGACATTGCCGAGTTTCGTGAATATCTAATATGGATAGGGGAAAATAGTACTGCGCATGAGGCATGCGCATATGAGGATGTTAATGGATGATCCCAATCACAAAAAAACGACTAAAACCATCACCAAAAACAGGCTCACCGACGTTGACTTTGTGATCGTAAATAGCATACGAGAATAATTTCGCTTTTATATCCGCCAATTACTACAGAAAATACAACCGCGCGGGCAATGTAGGTCAAACCTCACAAAAGTGCACTTCAGGGATTCTGTGTGAGATTGCGTTTTAAGATTAATTCATCCGCTAAATAAATTGTGGCCCCGTCGTGTTTGTTCTGGCTGATGGAAAATTAAATATGACATTCGTTCAGAATAACAAATTTGTTTTATTTCGGTCACTTGTTTAGTTTGTGGTTTTCGTAACCGTGATCGTTGTTCGTGCGACAGTTTAAAGTTTGGTTTGTTGGAGTTGTTATGATCGTCATACAGGTATGCATATTACTAGGAGTAGAGATCCGCCAGGGCTTCGCCCATAAGCAACTGCAATCCAAATTATACACTGAAGCCTTACTCGGAAATTGCTTTTTTCTATAGTATAGACGACAAATCTGTGACCCTTTTACGGCTACCGACGCCAATGGATATCCGCACTCTTGTTGTCCTGTCAATTCTCTCGCCCCCTCCAACGGGCCCCAAGCTACTTAAGAACCGTGCGAAACGCAATAACACGGCAGTTTCATGAGAGCCTCTCGTTCACGGCCTCCCCGGTCGTGCCGATCCAATTCGGCTCGTACTTCTCTGTATTTGTCGCAATCATCAGTAACTCATTATCAACAATAGAGCTTATTGTTATCTTAAACACCGGAAACATAACTGCGAACGCGGTGTTGTTACAGCTGTATGTGGACGCGGGTGAACGCTACTCTCAATTGTTTCAGTGACCTTGTAGCAATTATATCTTTGCTACTTATTCATTTAAAGTTTTCTCTGTGTCGAAGAAATGTCATTTCTTTTTTCTCTTTGACGTGGAGGACGGAATGATTTGGAATGACTGACGCTATCTGCTAAATGATAATTAAATGGTTTTTTTTCTTTTCCGCCCGGCTAGCTCAGTCGGTAGAGCATGAGACTCTTAATTTCAAGTTCATGGTTTCGAGCCCGACGTTAGGCGCCAAGTTATGTCACGAGCTAGGTAGGTTAAATAACTCTTAGACCGAGAAGATATAGGTAGGTGGGCGCCAAATATTGTGTTTATTATGAAAACACTCATGGGCCGAGGTATATGTTTAAGATAAAAGGAAGAGATCCTTACAAAGCTCAATTAAATTCCATACACGAAATCACCACTTCTGCGGGTAAAGGGTTTGTTACAGGCTTAGTCAGACTTTTGAATACATTTACTTAATGATGACCGATCAAGCAAGAGGGTCACTACGTATTTATAATAAAGAATAATCTTAAATAAAATAATACAAGAAACAATCAATTGAATCAATCCAGTTTCTGATAATGGTTAGTAAAAAATGAGGGATCGATCTCATCTTGGCAGTTGTCCAAGATTCCCTGGTGCAACCCAGATGAATCTCCTTTCTTTATGTAATTATAAATTCAATCCACCAAGAGGGCTTGTTCTTCAATCCTCAAATTCAATTTTGGAGGATTATGCTGACATCAGACATCAGATCTTCATATAAAATCCCAATTTAAAAAGGAGGTAGGGCTCTGAAAAGAAACACACAATCGATAAGATCCCGTTCCTTTCTCTTAGCTTCATGAGCCAGCTAAATCAGGCAAGATATAAACTCGGTTACAATAAAATAGAATTTAACACCCGAGTTTCAAACCAACTCAAAAATAACACAGTATATAAAATTAATAGCCACACACATCATGCAAGTATACCTATCAAAATGTAAACATAAGAGAATTAAGACATTTTAACATTAATAAACATTTTTCGTAACATAAGATATGAAACATGGCATGGACAAGAAATCATGAACTCACCCTTTTGTATTATGTCAATGTTCGTGGCATCCTATCACGAAAATATAGTTTCCCGGGGGAAAAGAAAAAAACTATTTATTTATTATTTGACAGAACACGTCAGGCATACCAAATCATTCTGTCCTCCACGCCAAAAAAAAAAAAATTCGACACTGAGCACACCCTTAGTCTGACAGTCAAATATAACAGATAATTTTTTTTTATGTTCCTTTGCTATCTTACCTGACTGCCGCAGCAGGTGGGCAATGTGTTATATTCTACGCAGTATATAGCATATAGGGTACAATGTAGAGGAGAGTGCAACTTGAACTTCTTGCCGAATTTTAACGTATGATACGTTGGTAGATTCGTATTTATAATTCTCATTGGACAATAATCATTGTTCAGATTAAAATTACAGTTCGCGACGAAGGTCCACATTAGATTTACTTGTGTTGAACATTTCAGAACATTTCATACTTTCGTACACGCACCGGCAGTTTGCACGAGCTTATCCTCATTTAATGCGTACAAAGATGGCGGCTATCGAGGTCAAACGTTGCCTAAAGTAACATCATAAGACTGGGGTCAGATTTTATTCCAGGTCTGCTACGAATAGCTGATACTATAATTCTGATATTCAATAGATTATATACTATATTTTTCGTATATAATCTATTGAAGAAATACGAATATAAATCTTTATGGATTTGCAAAATGTCAATATTTACAGACAGCGTTATGCACTTTAAAAGTAACTAAAAATCATACAGGTAAAGTTGAGTTTGCAAAAAAATATGTTTAAATAAGTTTCACTTATGTGGGCACACACATATTGTAACATTATGTCGTTTACTATTTTGTGACTATATTACTGTTCTTGTTGACCTTTGGTTTTTACTTTGTTTTATGTTTTCATGTACAACTTATTTTATGTGTGTAAATTATGCACTTAAACACAAAAAACAACATGTTTATGTACAATCACAGGCGGCAGTTCAGTAGGAAATCGTGTATCTTGTATTTTTTTTAAAGAATGGTACGTGCATACGGTTTAGTCGTTATTACAACTTTGTTTTTGTCGTAATGGTCAGAATTATCAAAAGCTGCAAAAGCAACAATAACAGATCAATATTACGTATTTAAAGTAGAGAAGCCGATAGAACAGCAACTTTACCTAAAAATATAACAAGAACTGAGCATCCTTTGTAAGTGGTAGTGCCATGCATGGTGCATGACACCACAGTCTCCTATGCAACGGAATTGGGCCGGCACGACCGGGGACGTACCCCTCGCTCACTTGATATCGCCGTAAAGTGACTACGGTGTCGCGTCACGTTCGGTTTGTGAGTAGCCGATGGCATATTGGGGGGAGCTAAAAAGGAGGGCAACACTTCGATATAATTATGCTGATGTTCATGGGTGTCGGTAGTGGTCGACAGGCTCCATTCTCGTTTGTCCTACTATACTATAAAAAAATCTTACGGTTATTCTCAAAACCTGGTCCGATGAACTGTAGGGGCGGGTACAGCGGCGTCGCCAAGCAGACCTTCCGATATAAAAGTTCAGTTTCAGAGTCTGACGAACCTCCCGATTAAATGATACGATTATGACCTTTCAGACATAAAAATGGTGTAGTTAAAATGATTATTTAATTAGGGCTACTTATTATAATTACATAATCAGTGTGAATGGTATAGGATACCATTTCTCCATACCGGAGATACTCCAGAGAAAGTTCTGGTGAAAATTTTCTATGAATCAAATGGGTGATGTATAAGCTGCATACAATATTATGAAGTTAAGAGTAGTTTTAATTAAAAAATGTGTAAAAAGACAATTGACTTAAAAGCACCTAAACTTTTAGCATACATGTTTGAGGTTAATGCCTATGAATTTTAATGTACGTCACTAATACATGTGTATAGCATGTGCTATAAGGCTGGCTGAAGCGAGCAATGTTAAAATTAGTATGAACTTGGGCAAATGTTACGTTTATTAGCTTCGCAGCGCAGCAGATGTAGCTAAGTGTTACGCGACATACGTCTGATAGATAAAAAAATATGCTTAGTTGAAAATCACAAAAAAGACGAATATTTAAAAAACAGAATACGCAATTTTTGGCGGTTTTCGTTACACGCCGACACGTTCTGAAACAATGAGCACCGACTGATGAACATCAGACAATGCGGACATGAACAATAAACGTTCAAAAATGCAACATTGCGGTTAGATTAAAATGGCATTCCAGTTCATGTTTAGGTTCTGCAACGTTTACAATATATACAATAGTTATATATTTTTAACCGACTGTGTCAGAAGGTGAGGAAGTAATTTATTTTTAAACGTATGTATGTATTTAGATTTTTACCTTTTTAATATGCTAAACTTTAGAGTTTAGCATATGGTCTTAGGACCAGTCCCCACGACGCCGTGCCTTTGATGAAGTGGACCAGGTTCCCACCTCGGCCCGACACGTAACGTAGGGGCACTACGGAAGGCGCTGCAGATAGCGCCTCCTTCGCACCCCATTCGTCGTCGTCGGCGGGGGAAGGCCGCGTCGGCAGCCTCCTCTCTCACCCGCTCGTCGGCTTCCTTCTGGGACATGGCGGTCTCGCAGAGGGAAGCCATCGCCTGGTAGGACTCGCCGCTGCCGAACATCGCGACGATGATGCTCGACTTTGGCAAGTCCCCTTCAACAAATGATGTCATATCGTGACGCAGCACCGCCCATCTCAGGCACACCGCGAGGGTGTGCTGGGCCAAGTCCACCGCCGCGTCACAATCGTGACAACGAGTCGTCGGCTCCCTGCGGGCAGTCTTACACACATACTCACCGAAGTAACCATACCCGGCGAGCACCTGCACCAGACGGAAGGTAAGGGCCTACGGCGAATCTACCGCTCGAGGATCGCAAGGCAGCCGATATCTTTCTACCGCGGCTCTCTACGGCTGCCGCGCTAGGTCTTCCCCCCACCTCTGCATTGATGATCTCGTCATGCGTGGGGCACCGGCCGAGAGCTCCTCTATCCGAGACATAGGAGAAGCTCTCGGTAAGAACCTCCGCCAGGAGTTCCCACGGGGGGATCACCGGCTAGGGCTGTCGCTGCAGCCCACGATACCATACGGTACCCCTGAATCGACCTCACTGCTACGACCCTCTGCGCAGAGCGCAGATGGGCCTTATTTCTAGCAGGGAGATGGTCCACCCAAACCGGAGCACCGTACGTCACCATACTCCAACAGACACAGGAGTACAGCTGCCTGCAGGCGTCGTTGGATCCTCCAAGGTTCGTGAGAGGTCTGCCCAGCTCATTCGCCGCCTTCACAACCTTCGGTCCCACCATAGCGAAGTGTGGGCCGAAGGTCAACCCTCCGTCAATGATGAGCCCCAGATATTTTATTTGGGGGTACAACCTAACCCTCTCCCCTCCGATCTGCAGAGTAGCCCCTGGTGGGGGCCCCTTGCGGCCGGTCCCGCGGAAGAGAAGGGCTTCGGTCTTTTCTTGTCTTACCCGGAGCCGTAACCTCTCTATGCGGCTGATCACGATGTCAACGCGCGCCTCCTTATAGTCTCATCCTCGGGTATGGATGAGGGTGTCATCCACGTAGCAGATGACACTCATCCTGGGGAGGAGACGGCCTCGTAGGACCCAGTCGTAGCCGACGTCCCACAGGATTGGTCCAAGTACAGAACTCTGCGGGACGCCGCACCCGACTCGCCGCCACTCCACTGACCCCGATCGGTTCCTGAGAGCCACTCTGTGACCGGAGAGAAACGCCTCCAACAGCGTCACGAGATAGGGAGGCACCTTAAAGAAGATCAGTGCTTCCCGTATCACGCTGTGCGGGAGACTGTTGAAAGCGTTCGCGATGTCCAATGACACTGTGACCACCAGCTCCCCCTTTGTTCCGCCGCACCCGTCACCGCCCGCAGGCACTTGAGGGCATCTATCGTCACTACAGTCGTCTTTGCTACAGCTTAAATGGCTTTACGGATTTTAGAATATGAGATTTTAGAATATGAGATTTTAGAATATGAGATTTTAGAATATGAGATTTTAGAATATGAGATTTTAGAATATGAGATTCTTTTACATTCGTCTTGACAACGCGACCGTTAATTTAGTCTATTTTTATTTTATTTTATATAATAGGGGGACGAACGAGCCTACCTCTACCCATTATCCTACCCACCCCTTGGTATACGGAGCGAATCATGGGAGATGCACGGGGGTTCGCTCAACGGCTCTGTTCCCCAACGTGGAATTCTTGACTCCCTAAACATTATTTAAGTGCCCTCTCGTCATTTAACTCTCCCCTTTCTGAAGACAAAAGTTGTCATCGGTCTCTTTAGTCCTAATTATCTCGAAGTAGCTACGTCGTTACCTATCCTTCCTCTTCACGTGACATGTAAACTTTACGAAATTCTGAAACTATTCAACGTTATGACCGCAAGGACATGATGGCAGGTCACATAACGTTTGAGGAGTGCAGGTGACCTCCAAAGCACCCGTGCCATGAGTATCTGCGAAATAGCATACTCAGGTTTCACCCACTGACTTAACTCAATGTGTGGACAAAGGAGCAACCGGAGCCTTTTCAGGACTACCGACGCCCATGAACATCCACAGGCCGATGCGTTGCACCCATAAAGAACTGGATATTTGAACAATGGATAACATTCATTATTCAATAATTTAATACAACAATAACGACGACAACAACACATTTTCACACAAATTCCCTAACGGCTACACCGCAGGATAGATTTTACTATTAATAATAATAATAATATCTGTGGACTTATCACACCACCTTAGCCTAGCTGTGTGTTAAATACCGGTGGACTTGTGTTAAAGGTACTAGACGACGGAAATATATTTAATACTTGATATAAATTTAAGAAAGATTATGTATTTAAGACTTTTATTACAGAAATACATTTAATATATTTCTAATAGGTATTGTATGATGATATATATATGTATATCAACATACAATACCCAATTCGGGATTTAAGCCCGCGACCTCTGGCGTAACACGCGGCCTAACCGCCACGTCAGCAACTGAGCCAGCCGGTCTTCAAATTTGATGTGTTATATGAGGTGCGAGCAACATATAATAAGTACTGTTTGCGTTAATCGAAACAACAAAAAATTTAATTTTTCGGGTACTTTTAAAAACTTATAACATCAGGACATCTGTCATCTCCTTCCGCCCGTGACCATGCCTGCTGTATAGTCTGTTCTAAAAAGTCGGGTTAAATAGTTAAATAAATCACGATATAATCTGTAAAAGTAGTTTTGTTGCAATGAATAACATTCGCGTAAACTTAAGCCGTCAATACTCTTGTATTTATTAACCTTATATCGATGATCAATATGATACAGGCAAACTGTAGAGGGGTCTCTACAATATAACTATCTATTAATATTCCTACTATAAATGAGACGCGCGCACACACGTCCCGTTGGAAGAACCTGTAACTTAATTTCTCTCCCAGTTTTTCATACAAACGTAATTTACTATATTATACATTAACGCGTAACGTGTGCGGCTTTGAGCGCATGGGATAAGGATGTCCAACGTGTCATTACCTTCCGTCTTACCCCTGGGAGGTCACTGAAAATCGGTGGCGGTAAATCTAAATTCGCCGTGGTATGCCGAGTGACATCCCATTCTATGCTCCTCACATCATATTGATGTGCAGATGACAATTAATAATATTTAAATGCCTATTGTATTGGACTTTTCCTTTTTGTTTACTATATGTTTATATATGTATACTTTGTCTGTGCTGTTGTGAAGACGCATTTCATATTGTACATACTTTTGGCGTGTAAATAATAATTTGTTATACATATAAATAATATTACAGTTATTGTTGATTAAAAACTAAAAATTATTGTCCGTATGGTTAAAGTTTCTCTCTAATTAAAATTACATGTAATGCTATTATGTAAATAACATTATATGTAATTTTAATGCAATAACTCAATTTAAAGTGTTACAAAAACGTGAATACCGTGAATCGTCCGATGTGACGTCACTTGTTTATTCACGAATATAAAAGCAAATAACTCAACCTCTAGATAGGAGATAGGAGGAGGAGCGAGTTAAAACCGTCACACACCGCCTACTGGCCTCTAGCCAGGGCGATGAAGACAGAGCCAACAGAGCAAATGCCACCGTTGAATCGCGCTAATCTACCACCTGCACTAGAGGATGAAGAAAAAGCGGAATGTTTACGTGGTTGAGAGTCAATGCACTCCCAGCACGCTCCCCACAGACCCCTCGCACCTAGAGGAGGTGCAGAGGGTAGTGACGGCCCGACTGGCTGTGCCGCCGGGCGACGGTGATGAAATCATACGCCCGACGGACGCGAACGAAGTGAAGGAGCTCATAAAAAACCTCCACACTAAAAAGTCGCCGGGGCCC
>JAFELO010002289.1:7443-17836 GCA_017140195.1 Eumaeus atala
ACAAGTCGACCATCACCATGGGATAGTTTAATTTTGGGTTCAGCAAATCGTCACCAGCTACAAATATAACGTATATAATTTTTACTCTTGCTTTTCCAGTTTCATTTAGCACATTGGTAATACGATATTGAATTCATAAAGAAAGCTCTCATGTAGAGGTCAAGAGTCTTTCAACAAAATAGCTATAGTATTATAATTAGTGCAAATATGGAAATGTGTAGGTGTCGAGCAAGACCAAGAGCAGATTGAACGGATACTGTCAGACACTGGCACTGTCTGCCTCGTCTCAATAATCACGATATGTTCTTAATAGTTTCCACGGTCATCTTTATATGTTTATTTCATATATCAGTTAGACTTTTAAAAGTAACTAGTGTCCGCCAAAAGATCAAAATTCAGTCACAATGAAAAAATCCATACGTGTTTAACGTGTTTTATATCAGCCCGTGACTCACAAGTGGAAGCAATTTGTATCCATAAGAGTGGTAAACACGCTCCTCAATACACACCGCTTTATTGCTCTGCGTTCCACGCACTTGCCCATTCCGGCCATTAATTAACCCACATAAAGACCGATATTAAAAAATAATTGCGTACCGGAAATAAACAATATTTTGCATTCATATATTTTGACCATATTGTCGGAAGACATCTAGACAACCTCCTAAACTGATTATATAGGAGGATTTAGGGGAAAAAATTACAACCTCGAACCTGCTGGTCTAAACAAACCGGCAAATGGCATTGGCGGTAGGCGCGATGTCTACAGCCCAGTGATAAGCTGAAGAGGGCATTCCAGGACAGATACAACCAAAAAATAAACATAAAATATATCGATATTTCGCAGTCAACAGGACAAGAAGCATATTCGATTATACATTATAATGGTTTCATATGTGAATGAAGTGTATGAACAAGTCTCTCCTTGAGCTTGGAAAGTCAATTCTCATGATAGCTATATTCCGTATTTTTAGCATATTCTTTCGTCATTAAATGGCCATGAAATTTTAAGCGTCGCGATTTGTGCTGCAAATCCCATACGATATTTTGTAAAAGATAGGGTGCTAAACTAAACTGGCACGATCAGGGAGGTGCGAAAAACTCTCGTCGATACAATAACAATATCTACGGGCGTTGGTAGACACAAAGAGTCCCAACTGTTCGTTTGCTCTCTTATACTACAAGAAATCAATCGTCTGGATCGAGTTGCAAATGAATTGACCAAATGAAAAATTTGACCAAGTAAGCCTATAAATTTGCGTAGTATAAATAAAAATGTATTTCAAAGTTAGGGGATCTTTATCCTGCACATTTGAACATATATCTTTAGATTACTTTAATAATCCATTACATATCTCTTATAAATCTACGGACTTGGCCACAGCGATTAAATATAATATAATCGACGGTCGCTTTGGTCTCATACTCACGTCTAGTCTTTAAAAATCTTGGCCTTCAACGTTGTGGGATGCGTGAGGGACTTAAGTTTTGACGCGACACTAAAGAATGTACATCCTTTACCTTAACTTAGCCTCTCTTGACAGGAGCCGACGGACCTTGGGGTTTTGCTTATTTTTTTGTTATTTGGCGCATATATTATGTACATCAGTTGTTCGACGTTTATCCAAGCTATAACGTAATTTCTATGTTACAAACTTATCCAACTGGCACTACGGGACGGACATCTATCCCATATTTTACGCTGTCCCACCGAAAGCTTTACAAAACATTAACAAAAAAGCATAATATTAAATTTGATAATAATTTGTTAATTTGAATGTCTTTTTAAACCTTTAGTTAGTTAGTTTTAGTTTTTGTTTTTCGTATAACATTTTTTTCTTTTGATTAACAGGTCTCCTTAGGGGCACAAAAAAGATAGAATATTGTATAATAACGATAAAATAATATTTAGCAAAATAGTAATTGGTAATATACAAAATATTCGTTTACTTAGTCTGGCCATAAATGTTGTTACAATAAAGGAGAAGAAACATTTGAATTTGGATTCTGTCATTTTGATACAATCGCTCATCTTTTGTTAAAACTGCAAAGTCCGACCATTTTTTGTAAAACGTTTCCAGGGTTGCTTGATATATTTGATGAAACACGTCACCCGGCGTTGTAGATGATGTAGGCAAGTTCAACTTATCGGCACCCGACGCCGACTTACCGCTTTATAAAGCTTTTTATTTTTCAAAACGAAGCGAGCATAGATAAATTCATGTAAGATAGGACATGACACATAAGAGAAAGCAAAGCTACAAGTTCTTAACTATTTGCATTAATTTGAAACTTGTTCTGATTAATTTCGATTCACTGGCTAGAATTTGGAACATAGCTTGGGGTCTGGTTTGCAATACTCACATCCAATTTTATCTCTATTATCGTTGGTGATAGATACTGGATTTTTTTGTGCTACATCATTGCTTGTTGTATACTAGTGGCTACAGTAATAATACATTCCCCATCATACAGAACTGGAGAATAGTTTTAGTCCCTATGGCTTAGGAGAATGTTGTGTTGACTTGGGATTAATACACCTCAGCATGTACACCGATATAAATCATTATCATCACCGCCCTATTTTTATGTATGACAAATTATTTAAACAGCGTTTATACATCTGCAATCGTCACGATAGAATCCTATACTATTATTTACAGGGTGGGGTTTATGATACACCGAAAAATTGGACATTGTGTGTGTAATAATGTTCCTAACATACACACAAAAATTCAGTATAATATATTCAGGAGTTTAGTCACAGAATCTTATTTTTCATTTTAACGAATCACAACACGATTTATTCTATTAAGAAAATGTCACACTGCGGTAAACGACACTAGCGCAGTCGCTATGGGTACGTTCCAGCACTACATATTTTTCAACAAAATCACCGGCGACGAGCAGACCATCACGACAGGTTGGACAATGTACACATTATGCAATATATTTTTTTCCGATTTAGTTTCTTTGAAAATATTCTTTTTAGGTTTTGTTTTTAGGACTAATTTTCATAGTTTTCAAATATTACTGGTGTTTCCACTTTTCGTGGAATACCATGTAATTGTAATCCCCACTCTGAATATCACCGACCGTCATTACGACATATGTATAACAACCATGTGATTAGATTGATCTCCAGTCCTACACATCCTTATAGTTGCGGAAGTGTGTTCGTGTCTAATTCACGCAAGCCCTACTGAACGCATTTCACTAAAATATTGGCACAGCTGTATATTACTATTTAGAATGAAATAAATATGCCACTTTATCCTTAAAATAAAATGGTTGATGTAAAAGTACGTGCCATACGTGTAGTTTATGTTTTTTCTTGTGGATGCAGCGGAATATTTAGGAGTTATATTTAGCGGCCCCTCTTCTTATAAGAGGGGTAGGTACAAAGAGCGGACGCCTTGTGAGTGATCAAAATGCGTTTTATTTCTCGGTTATTTAAAATTAAAATTAGGCTAAATACCAAGGCCATAAGGACCTTGGATGCCCATCAATATTTGCACGTTTAATAGTTATGCAGAAGCGTACGTCACTTTCAGCTCTTCTTTCCCAATGGGCCACCGGGTACTCATAAGCAGTACGAAATACATAGCACACATCACTTTTAAAACATTATCATATGAACGAGAATTACTTCCCCAGCCGTGTCAGCACGAGTTAATTACAATGCATTAATAATACAATTTCTTACTTGAACAGTGCGCCTCCGCATCCGTCGAGGAAAGTATTAACTTCACTTCAAACAGATTCGCATGTGTACTTAGTTATTTTCTATCGCGAACCAATCGAAGTACAAAGTAATACATTACCAAATATACCGACGCTGTTTAGCGTTTAACACCTGTAGTGCAATAAGAGCGTAGCAGTTTATTGTGCTGAGGGTCAGTTTAAGAGCGCAGTTTTAAAGTTAGTACTTATAATAAAAGCGAGAACTTTTCCCGGGCGGCCTTTTGCATCAAGTTTCAACTTGTGTCGGAGAAAAATTAAATCTACATTTTATTTACTGAAATATTGCTTCGGTAACAAAGCTTATTGTATAATATTTACTAATCAATCGACTTATCTGTAATATTCAGGAAGCCTTCGCAGGTTTAGAAAAAAGCTACCGAGCTACCGAGAAATCAGAAACAGATATAGAAATTGAAATATCTTTATTCAGTAAATGGACGTGTGTGTGATTTTGTTGTAGAATAAAACCCGGAATACTGTGTTTAAGTTATGTTACTTCTATCATCAATCGATTTGGTTAAGAAGTATCATGTTTTTTTTGCTCTATTTCGAGGCGAAAATTGGTAGCTCTTCTTTTGTATTGACGTGGCTTTTGAGAATCAAAATAGTCAATGGGATCTCAGAAAGAAGAGAATAAAATTTTTGCTTTGTAGTCTTGATACTAGTTTCGAATTTGGAATTGGAGTACGGATAAATGGCAATCCATCTATTTTACAGTTATATGTATATTTGTGGGCGTCTGTAATTATCTAACGGCTCTGACTGTTAGGTAGCCCCGTTATACTATCAAAGAAATATTAATAATAACAATATTCTATACTACAATAATAATCCTCACGTCTAACTTTAGTTTTCGAGAAACATAAACCATATCATAACCAATTGGGTATGAAGATAAAATACGAACAGGATATAACGCATTGTTGTAACATCTCGTAGACAGGAAAGTCGATTATTAGTACTGCTTTGCTTTGAGCCGTACGCAATTAGTACAACTTGAATTGCCAAACACGAGTATCGAACAAATACTTCACACTTTATTCGGTGCCCATAAAACTGCCTCTGAGTGTTTTAAATGAAACAATAGAACTTAATAGCCTACTTTTAAAAGTAGTTGAATTAACAGACACACGATGAAAGAATGAGATGAATAGACGACTACTAAGTCGACCCCACCTATCGGCTATTGTATCTGTGTTGTGACGCATATCAGATTCATTGTCATAACTTTCAAATAAGTGGATACAATTATTTTCCAACACTAGAAGTATTTACGAAGATTTAGACAAAGTGTTCGCACGACTACCCTCATAAGTAATAATGGGTGTCTAGCAGATTGCCTTATAGCGCCAGTGCCGTCTTTTCTGTTTGAGGTCCAATTCTCCTTTATGCAACTACAATATTAACGTTAATCGATCTTTTGTAAGAAGCAACCTCAATAAAAAAAAATTGTAATAAAAATATAAAGGAGATATTGTACTAGGATTGGGTTAGCGGTGTGTGTTGCACTTAAGGTTATTGTACGGACTGTAGGAGGCCGTGGGGATGGCACGAGCGGCGGATAATGATCGCCCACCTCGTAGACAATTGATGGGAGCGCGGCAATGGCGCTTCCACCAACTTGTCCAGCCTTCCTAATCGGGACCAGGCATCGGGTCGGAAACCTGACCACGTTTCACGATCCCTAAGTCGATGAGGATAGATCGGAATTAAGAATGTCAGATCAGCTCATTTCTTTTTGGGGAGTCCGATCCCTTGTACGGCCAGTCACCGAGGCGCCCCTTGCTTATATATCTGGCGCTATCATTTCTTCAGGTGATGGCACTCACAGGAGTCAGGAGTGGATATAGTATTAATTACACTAGTCCACACTCTTTTCGGATCCCCCCAAGGTTGATGGTAGTTGTTTAGTGCACACAAAAATGCGTGTCATCGGGCCTTGCAGCCAAATTACAGGGCACAACCGGTGATATAACCCTCACGCACTCGTGTGCGTGCGTGAAGTAGTGACGTCACCGCTACAAAGTGACGCCTGTGTTGTGGTGTTCCTTGCGGACTGTGTCAATTGGAAAACAGAAACGTTATCTGCAAAACGCGGATGTAATAATTAATGCGGATGTCTATGGGCGTTGATAGTCTCCAGAAGACCCCGAGTGCTCGTTTTTCACTCACATAACATAGAATAGCGCGGACAAGAACGTGAAGCAATTATTTTTCAACGCTAGTTATAGTAATTTTTAATAGAATAGGGGGAAAACAAGCAATTGGGTTCTTACTACTACCGACACCCTTGAGCATCCTAATAATTACTATGCCGATGCGTTCACCCCCGCCACCGGCTATTCACAAAGCGTACGAAACGTGACACTGAAGATGTCACCTTACGCCGGTATTATGTGAGCGAGAGGTACCTCCCCGGCCGTGCCGGCTCAATTCCGTTGCATTGGAGGATGTAGTGTCATGCACTATGCATGGAACTACCCCCTCTTATGCAGCATGGTACTACCTCTTCTTAAAAGAAAAATCGTTTTTCTGATAAACTGGCAACGTTAAACTCTCCCCTGGGTCTCTAGGGGAAACATTAACAACATCCCTATCAGTAACTTCGGATACTCTTTAAAACGTCCCCTAAGGATGGTCGTTTGTCACTTAGAAGTTAAAAACGACATTCGATTTTATTATCACTTACTTAAAATTAGCTTCGTGTCTGGGAATTTGATAAAAAAATTATAAATTGCAACATTAATTTTATAGCCTCGTTTTCACCGATGAGGTGGATAGATTATGGCCAGTAAAATTAAATGAATTAAGTATTATTTTGGTGTTTGTTAACGTCGATTTTGAGTACTGCGTTAGAATATAGACTGTCAGTTAGAAAACTCATACATAGGAAGAAGATAAAATAAAATTGTATATTTATATTTCAGATAAGAGGTTTATAAACAACAACAAGAACACACCTTCAACCTCATTTGCCCAATGGGGGAAGCAGAGATAACCGAATTTCACTGCCGTATCCACATTTGTCCTGGTAGAAGCCAGAAAAATCAATTATAACACTTTAAATGGTAATAATATTTTTTGTATTATTATTATTATTATTAGTAATATCCTCTCAAGGTTGTATTGTTCTTGATGAACCCAATTTAAAGCTCTTAAGGACTGACGTCCTTAAGAGCTTTAAATCGTCATGGCATCTGAGAAAATTGATATAACCATATCCACCTTCTAGCAATAGTCTTTTAATATTATTTTATCAAGCATTTATTATAATATTAGTATATTTTCTTTAGGAGCTGCTGGATGCAAGTGGCTCGTGACCGTGACCTGTGGCACTCTGAGGGGGAGGCCTACGTCCAGCTGATGATGATGATGTTTATTATTTTATCTTAAATTATTATTTTAAATTATAACACGAGATAAGGCAAACAATGCTGCTCTCCAAGTAAACTTAAATATATCCATAGTGCAACACAACCGCCTCGGAGGCGATGGATATGTCACATTCAACCTTATAAGTATACTCCACACAAACATAAACCACCGCCGTAACACATCTCTTGATGGTCAATAGGGCTCGCATTATTTACAGAAATTTACTGTCTCAGTGACGAATTTTAATTTCAAATTTCAAATAATTGCAATTTTTTTATCTCAAAAAACGTACGCATCGTTATAAGAAAGGATAATACTCTTCTTACTTATTGATATAACGAAACGAGTACATCATTAAACGCTCGCGTTACTTTTATTTCCCGGGTCGATGTTAAAAAACAAAGCCCGCGCTGAATGCAATTTGACATGCAAGTCGAGCGATACTAATGCAACAATAAAGCGAGATTTCAATGCGAGAATTAATATTAAAGCAGTTGTGTTCTTGTGTTGAATATTACTACACTTTTATATCAATAACGAATATAATAAACATTTCAATATCTTGTATGGTTTCGCTGGTCTTGCTAATTATATTTAAATTACCTTTTATAGACATTCTCATACTGGGATGCATCTGGCCCATCTGCGGGAGAGTGAAGATCGAATTCCCTTTGAACCCCGAACCTTCTCGTCTCGTTGCCCGACAAGCACTCCTAGCAATCTTCGCTTCCACAGCTTTAATTCAGGTCCGGAAAAAAATGGTTTATCAATATTATAGCTACAATTTAATATGTCTTAAGTTTAAACGTATGTTAGTCATTATAATAAACTATTTTTACGGATTGAGTAGCGGTTTATTTATTCACTTATCTAGCCCGACGTTTCAGAAGCTTTACAGCAACCATGGTCACGGGTGGAATCGGTCTAGTTAAATAATTAAATAAACCGCGACACAATCCTTGAAAGTAGTTTTATTGTAGAATTTAAATATTGATTCCAAAAAGAAACCGACGTTACCTTTACAAAGAGTCCACTGTAATAAACAAGATGACTAGAAGGATGCTGTTGTTTGTGTTAAACAATAGCAGCGCAATGCATTGCAGCCCGATGCTCCACCAGCATAATTTTGGGGATCACCTCGCTCAAATATTACGGTCCCATAATGACAGCTATGCTGTTGCGTTTCGTACGGTTTGCGAGTTTTTGTGATTTTAATACGTTTTGATAATCCAAATATGAAAGAACAGATGGACGATGGGCCAGTAAGATTCTGGAGTGTAGGCCAAGTTGGAAAACGAAGTGTTGGTCGACCGATCACCAGGTGGGAAGACGATCTGCGTGCAGTAGCCGGTCCGGGATGGATGCGAGTAGCAGGAGATCGGTCGTCTTGGCGTTCATGGAGAAAGACCTATGTCGAGCAGTGGATCGATAAGGACTGGTAATAATGAAAGTGATGATATAACGCTAAGATTATTTATTAATAATATAACTTTGTTTGCATACATTACTTAGAAACGATGATATCGGCAGCCTAAGACAAACACAAGACACTGTGAACAAAGCCAAGTTGACTGAGGTAGACTGCCCTTAATATCTATTTTATTAGAAAATGGGTCATAAGAGCAAAAGCAGCATGAACTTTTACACACGGTACAAGGGACGTGGACGGGAATCTCACTCATGCCTCGATATGAATGAACTAGGTATATGGCGCAAGACAAGCCGATGGACCGATGCCACATGGATATACCGATACCACCTTCACATAAGTGAAGGTGGTATCGGTATAGAGAAACGGCTGGTTAACAGACCCGTGGGATCTCACTTTGGACTGTTATTCGTTATCGTTATGACCACTGTTTCAGGTATTTGGCGTTATAATGTTCCGCGATGGCGAAATAATGGCGCGCGAAAATGAAACTCAGACTTTTTAAAGCAGTGAATTGTAGGGGATAGAGTGAAAAAAAGAAAGCCTTATACAAATACTTTGACTGTATCCAACCGACATTGTACTTTCTATTAGTTAATAAACTTCACATTAAAGCGATTTATAAAATACCAGTATTCTCATAAATTCAAATTCATACATTATATTTGGCTGGGGCAAGATGTTGTAAATGTGAGTTCTCTCAGAATTTCGGCCAACGTACGTATCTTCGTATCAAAGCATTGTTGGATAATAGGAAAGGCACATACGGCTTCAGTTGTGCCAACGTAGCCTTTGTTAGGAACAAAAACATTGTTCTATTTGGCACAATTTTCTATGACGGTAACATTGAACGACTATTACAAAAAAATGTGTAAAGGTACAAATTGAAATAGAGGTCCTTCACTTCGATAGGTGTGTCACTAGAAATCGACGTTTAGAAATTTACATCAACAAAACTCTTCTTTATTTAAAATGTGACTACTTTATCTAAAAAGTAAAAAAAAAACCGAATTCTTACAATGCATAACATCTTCAACATGTAACATAATTTATTTTATCAACACTTTTTTTGTTCTTAAGCCAACTGGATTGAAATGAAAGTTTTAACAATTAAGTAATATCCGTTTCCGGAATAGCGGGCTGCGGAATTTCAATTGAAAACGGCATTATTAGTGAAATATTTCGTTCAGAAAACGCATGATGTTCGATAACGGAGAAAAAAGAAAATCAGAGCGTTGTTTGCAACGCGTTTAAAATTTCATAACACATCCAGTTCGCCGCAATTTGCAATTTAGAGTGGGAATTCGTTTGTGCTGAAATCATTTTATTTGCATTAGCAATTATTTTACACTTATGAATCATATCAGTGCTTATTAATCTCATTATACGGTTTGGTACTTTTTCCTTCATTTTTAATATCAAATGGGGAGAAGTGACCAGGCCGATTGTTGACTACCGAGACCCATAAACAATCGTATCGGGATCGAGTATAGTCCCACCTCCTTTCCCTTCAATGTGTTACCGAAAATTTACGCATGCTATCAGCATAATTTTTATTTTCAAACAAACTAACTAAAGCAAAATATCGATACTTCTATCTAGACTGTAGAAGTGTTATTATTTATTACATAATAATGTCTGTAGTATTAAGTATACGTTATTATTCCATCATAATAATAGTGCAATAACGAAGTAGCGCTAAAACAACTGTCCTGCAAATGCTTCAGTAGAAAGAGCCGCTGATGCTGAATTTCGATAGGACATTATTTCTTAGACAAGAAATTATTATAGAAGGACATTATTATTTTTATTATGTTTGTATGTGATCATACTCCTTGCGTGAGT
>JAFELO010002295.1:4911-31348 GCA_017140195.1 Eumaeus atala
GTGACGCTCAGTGCCCAGTAGTTGAATGCTTTTACCATAACTTCAATAACAAAACCCGTGGAAACGTCCTCCTATCTAATAGAAAGTAAAACAACATTATGTGTACCAAGTTGAGGTAGCATTACTGTAGCGTTTCATACAGCATACGTAATTTAGCAATATAACTAGTAGCGCCTCGCAATTTCACTCGCATATGTCCGGTCGTGTTGGTCGTAGCGTGGTGTATAGTCTTTAGCCTCGTCCATAAACATATATTTTGTGCATGATAGCTAGGTAACATCACAAAATAATTTTGTAATTCCAACTAGTGGTTCCGGATATTAGCGCGTTGAAGCAAACAAACATCTTTAACTTTATCTACGGATTTTTAATTACTTGTCTTATCACTATTCACAGTTTTTTTTTTTTATTGAAAAGTCAAACGAATGCGCTTGATTTAAATTGTTTTTACAAAATTGTATTTTTTTGTAAATATATAAGTTCAAATGTAAAGGTCAATGTCATAATCCAATAACATAAAGTAATATGATTGGACTAAAACGGTTTCAGACTGCACTTCGATGTAATGTGTGCTCACTGAAAACCATTTACTTGATGGCGCCCCATATTATTGTTGCATGTATCAAATCTAGACACACGATACCTTTGAGGTATCGTCACATATAGACTAACCTTTGAGATGATATCTAGCGTAGTTGACCAACGGGAAGCTTAATTACTCAGTCATTGGCCTCTCATATACAATACGGCTCGTCTTTACGAATTACATCCGATTTTTGGACTGATCGTCACGTAATTTGGTGCGTATATATGCTACTAGCAGTCCGGCTTCGTATTTTAATAGGATACGATTTATGAAAATACTAACATGATACATTTTAACTTCAGCATCATAAACATTACACGTTACCACAAATAATTCAAGTTTTGACAGATCAACGTATGTCGGGACAGCTTGTCAATAATGTATGTGATGCCTGTGTTCAGCAGAGATAATGTAGGATTTTGATAGCAAATTATTTTTTATAAATCAGCCTCGTAGATAGGGAGCCTATTCAGTGCAAACAAAGGAACAATCAAATGTTCCCTTTTTCTAATATTTTAACAGATGGCTTTTTATAGCTCGGGGCTAAGCTAGCGGTGATTTCTGATGGCTACCGACGCTAATAGACATCCACTTTGTTGTCATGCATCGTTTATCTGCCATCGGCTACTCACAAACAGCACGAAACGCGATCGCGTAGCTGTCATATTACGGTGGTGACATATGTGCGAGAGGTTCCCAGTCGTGCCGGGCAAATTTAGCTGCAATGCATCACACCGCCACCTCTTACTAAATGAAATTAAAGTCTCATGCCCGTATGGGCGTAATTAATGAGGAAGATGCATGACAAGTGTGTGAAGACATGACATGTCTCATTTGATTCTCTCCAACTACTACATTAGCAAACTCTCTTTTTATAGTACAAACGGGCAAACGGAAAATCGGAACCTTTTGCGACTACCGATGTCATGAAGATCAGCATAATTACTATGCCTGCCCTCTCCAATGGGCCACCGGCTGCTCATGAACCGCACCAAAGGCGACAATGAAGATGACACTTTATGCCGGTATCATGTGAACGAGTGGTACCTCTCCGGTCGTACCGGTCCAATTTCGCTGAAATGCAGCATGGCACTGGCTCTTACAAAAATTTACTGACGTGATGATGTGTTGTTGTTGTACATGTATACGATTTGTCTCTAATACAAATTGTCTTGTCATCTATTGTCACTATCGATGCATCGATGGTTCAATGCACTATTATTGTAAACAATGTTTAAATGACGATCGAATTCCTTAAACATGAAATGTTCACTTAGAGGATATTAACACAACTCATCGATCTTTGACATACCTCGGCTTCGCCATTACAGATTCTCAAAAGCCGCCTGGGACCTGACCTGGGATCATCACTTCAAGTCCAGCAGTGGGCATTTTTGTAATTGCCAAATAAGAAGGATATGTAAGCAATAACTCATTATTTCATAAATGTTATTTATTTCATTTATGATAGTTATTGCATAAATAAGAGTTATGCCCTAATGCGATTGGCAGCGTGAACCGATCAGTACATATCACTCTTACATTCTTCCATATTCATAACTCTCCTCAGACACATTATTTTGCTATTTGAGCGAAAGTATCATCGGATAGAATGTGTTAAACTGACATTTCAATTATGAAGCTTTTACAAGTCTTTGTTTCTTGGAAGCGCAATCTTCCTTTCAGTCGTTCGCTGCTCGAGTGTCAGTTTAAAGTTTCAGCTTTGGAAACTTTTTAGAATACTATATTTCACACAGAATAGTAGTATGTAATAAGAAGTTCAATAAATGGTACGACCACTTATTGAACATCTTATTACCTACCACTATCTATCTATCTTCTATAAATATTTACAGCTTTTATAGTTTATAAAATAAAAAAATAGTTTTAGACTGCAGGGTAGACTTCCGAGATATTTTTATTGTTGTTTTCTCTCTGTATTTTCCGCCGACGTTAGTCCACTGCTGCTGACAGATGCCTCTCCCAAGACGTGGATCTGAGCCCGCTCTCAGCATCCAGTCGTTTGCCGCCGCTCAGCAAAGGTCGTCTCGCCACCTAGCTGGAAGGCATTATTTCAAAATATACTTAACGGGTTTTCATGCAGTTTCCGTCCGTGTAGAGATCGATTCCCATAGGTTTTAGTGTGTAGTGAAGGTAGAATTGTAGTACGCCCCTGTTATTTATGTATAAAAAATATATGAACCGCTGGGTCTAAGGGGAAGGCCTATGTCCAGCAGTGGGCGACAGCCGGCCGATGGTGATGGTTATGTCCCTATCATTCACGGAGGAGGCCGGGGTGGAAAGCTAGTATGTATAACTTAAAACTGACACTGAACTACAAACTGCGTGGTAAGTCATCATGATCCTAATCTTACGAAGTGTCTCTGCTAACATTATTTTTATTTTATTTGTTACGAAATCCACATACCTCAAATAAAAACAGCAACACCAAAGTGTTAGGGCTTACATCCAATTACAGAAAATGCATTTATGCACCGGTGGACAGCCTAGGTGGACCAGAATCATGTGCCGGACTACGTACCGTAGTACTACTACCGGCTAGACACCACTGTAAGAGCCTTCGTCAGCCGTGGTGAAGTATCCCGGATAAATAAGCAAACAGGACACCCCGGCGATGGCCCGTCTTTAACTGAGAATCGATTTTAATCCTGAAATTGGGCACCACTGGCATGTAGGGTTGTCAATGGACATCGAGGCCTCATTTGGAATCAGATACCCAGCCTGAACACTCGGCTGCTGAATTATTGAATGGCAGAAGACGGTGTATGTGACGACTTCTACGAGATCTTATTGGACACCTGCGTGGTTGGCCAGCAACCAGTCTCTGTTAAGTACCCGAATCATACTAAAGGACAATTAACGGATGTCTCACCTACACGTAACAGACAGAAAAAGATCTAGACGACCCAGTAGTTATTAGTCGGGGACTTCAATGCCCATCCCGTCTCGCCACCTAGCTGGAGCATTAGATATAACAACAGCCACCAGACTGTTCTCAACAAAGATTTCACCCACAGGCTACTATCACGGCCTCATCTAAAGTTATCGTCCTCCTGGTTAGTAAAATAGAGGAATCGTCAAGAGAGATCTATCTCCACCGTCCCAGAGGACTATTTAGCCCTCTGAATATGTTCAGTACTTACTCGTCGGAAAAACAGACAAATCATCCGTAAGCTCGAAAGAAAAGACAAAAAGGCTGTAACCAAATTCATAAACGGGAGATAGGATCATTTCGTTAGCGAACAATCAGCTCTTTCTCTAATGATTCATAAGGGCTACTGGCCCCTTGCATAAGCTACGAAGAGCGAACCGGTAGATCAAATGCCAACACTTAACCTCGAAATTCGTTTTCGTTTCGTTTCCCTATTCGTTTACCTACTCGAGAGGATGATGGAAGAGCGCAATGCTAGAGAGCCTAGGTATGTCCTAGGGGACTTAGACCCGCAAACCCCTCCCATTTTGAAGAGGTACACAGTATTGTAACGGCCCACAATGCCGCGCCACCGGACGATAATGATGAGATCATATGTCAGACGGGTACATAAAAAGTTAAAGTTCTTATAAAGAACCTTCACACGAAGAGAGCCTTCAGGCTCGATGGTATAACAAACAAGGTGCTGAAATGTGCATTTTTAACGCCCATCTGGCACATCTCACATTTCCAGACGAATGGGAGGAAGCAATATTGACAGGCATACATAAACCGGAAAGCCCAAGGTGGATTCCACTAGGTTCCGAAAAATTCTTAAGATCGCTATATAAAATCTATGAAAGGATAATTTTCGCACGCATAAAACGTGGTTCGAGAGAGAAACCTATTCATAGACGAACCGTTTTGCGATAATCACAATTGCCCACACAATATACCGCCTCACGGGTACGTACTCACGGGGCTCCAGAAGAGGCACCCACGCGGCACGTGCGCTGTTTTTTATAATTTTGCAAAGGCGTTAGGCATGATTTGGCCCCAAGGCCTAATCTACAAATTACACCAACAAAGACTGCCTGACTGACTGGTACTGATCGTAAACAGTTACCTAGCAAACAATCAGTTCCGCTACAGGACAGACGATACCCTGTCTTCTCCCCGTCCCGTTTCTCATAGATAGGTAGTCCCTGCCACCCTCATTAACCTGTACACTACCGACATACTAAGACGCCCCAGTGTCCAGCTGGCGATGTTCGCGGATGATACCGTACTGTACATTAGGAACGTTCGCCAAACTACTCCAAAATGCGGACGGCGGAAAAGAGTGTCACATCCTGGTAACGAGATACCTAGAGCAGAGTTGATAAAACATTTAGGCGTCACTCTCGATAGGTCGAGAATCACATAGATAGATACACGTAACATTTTGATATGGCACGATATCTCCCATCTCAAAAAGAGCAAAATGGCTTATAGACATAAGCTCACGTTGTATCTTACATGCATTCGTCCGATAATGTCGTATATTAGTGCAGCTTTCGTGCACATTTCCCCCACCCATAGAGAATATTTGCAGAAAATGCAAAATAGATTCTTACGTACGGCTAGAAGATAATCTAATCTCGTTTAAAGGCCCCTTTAAGGGCTGTCGCAGAATTTCTTTGACCGTACCGGCTAACGAGTAGCAGTTTTTAGTCGGCAGCAGCTATCGCTTCACGGCCTCAGCCCGACATACCCTGCGGGCTCCCTTGGTTTGGCTGGATTGTACGTAAATGCATTTCTCCTGTTAGGAACAATTCTACGTACACCGCCTCGAACCGTTCGAGGTGTTGAAACCTCACTTATAATAGTCACACAGTTATAACAGATGACTCACACACACACCACTTACGAATGAGGATCCGGGTTCATATCCGTAAGATGAGATCCGTGAGCTTAGATTATCTTAGAGTAAGTATAAACACCACATTTAGAGAGCTCTAATAGTAAATTAAATATTGATCACGGCTTCTGTTGATTTGGAGCGCGAATTAAACCCCGCTTGTCAGTGGGGAGGGGGGGCTGAGGAGGCCGTCCACTCGGACAAGCCAGGCAATAAACGAGCTCAATTATGCTTATCCACATTACCGCATCATAAACGGCGTTAGGTGAGCGCGTCGTCCCACTAGCGTGGGGAGGGGGGCAGTCTCCCCTTTTTCGGCCCCAAGAGTAATAACCATAGGGTACGCCCACAAACAACCCGGTACACCTCTTCCCATCTGCGGGAAAAAGGGGGGTCTGAGCCCCTATCGACACCTTGAACTAGAAGACACATAAGCTTCGCTAGTCCGTTGAACTGTAAGGGCTAAAATCCTATTTGGAATAAAAAATTCTAATGGTGATTCTGATTGAGTAAAAAAATGTATGAATGTAAATTAAGTTTACTTCACCGCCATTCCTCCCAAAGGCGTTGCTTAAAAACATTACAAAATTCAATTACACAATTATTTTATATTGTGTACAAATAATCGGAAACAGATTTTGATTGCATGAAAACACAATTAGCTTAATACCGAGAAACTGTTGTCACGTGAAACTTTTCCTTCATGGACCGATTTCAATTTTTATTTTCCAGTTGAAACTGAAATAACAGGCCATGATGGTAGAACATTCGTTCAATGTTTTGTAATGAGTGCCTTTGATGTGGCAAAGAGAAGAGACGGTTAAACACTTACACATACGAATATTATTGTCTCCGTCCAGTAGCTGGTCCGGGATTGATGCGAGTAGCAGGAGATCGGTCATCTTGGCGTTCATTGAGAGAGGTCCATGTCCGGCAGTGAACCGATAAGCAATTATAATGATGATGATAATTGCAGAACTTTTTAATGGCGGTGTAAAAATATCGCCTTCAACTCTGATATAATTACAGGTTATTTGATCACCGTTGGCGTTTTTGTATTATTTTTTCATACATTATTTCTATATTCAACATCAATATTTCCATATTTTGTGTTTCTATATTCAATAGCGAACGAACAATTTGGCCTTTTCTTGCCCGCCGGCGCCTATGAATATCCGCAAATGTATACACATATGTTGCCCTCCTTCACTCCCCCGTTCCTATGAGTCACCGAAAACTCGAAAATTGTACGCAACGCGGCTGCATATCTCTTTGTGGCAGTATCATGTAAGCGAGATGTACTTCCCCTATCGCGCCGGTCCGATTCGGTTGCAATGCAGCACAACCATTTTACTACACGTTCAGTAAGGTGACATGCTACATTGCATCCAAACTGGGCCAGCCCAATCCGAGAGATACCTCTCCCTCATGTGACACCGCTGTAAAGTAACAGCTATACTGTCGTACGGTTTGTCAGTGGTCGGTGGCCCGTTGGAAGAGAGGAGGAAATAAGGGGAACGCATCTGCATGACAAAAATGCGGATGTCTATGGGCGTCGGTAGACTACGAAAAAGTAAGTTACTATATGTTCTTACGACCTTCTTCTTCTTCATCGTCCAAGCCTTATCCAGTTTCTTCATTAGATGATATCAGGGTCGAATATGACGTACATGGAAAAAGAGTATTCACATTTTTACGACCTTAATATCCGATAGCTTACGGTTATGGAATATATAAATATAATACGGGGATACCGGATTTGGAATTGAGAATATCCGGTCCACAAATGCCGGTATTAAAAATTGTATGATATTACCAATCCTTAAATTACAACACTAATTATACTTTAGCAGTGGAACAGGATCAGCATATTGGACCCGGTTCTATTTGGAGGGCCGAGCATCGGCGGTCAGTAATAATCCATCAGGAGACAACAACAGAAGGGTAAGACAAAGGCAGAAAATGATGAATATATTTTACAATAAATGTTTAATATATATTTCATATAAATGTTTAATTTCATCTTAACCCCAATTATATCACGTTGTGTCTAAATAATCGTGGGCAAAAGATTTAAATGTTTCTATTTATATAATAGATTTATTTTCTATGTGAGTACATTCTAGGTCGTTGAAAAGTGCGACAGGCAACGTGACAACGTTAAAAGGAACCAAGGAAGCACTATTGATTTTAAAGTTCGGGGGAGAAAATTACTCCAAAGGAGAAGTTTGTATTTGTTTGAGCTCAGGGCTGGGTAAATAATCGACGTACACGGATAAGTCTGGCTAAGATATATTCACAAGGTGAAGAATTCACAAACTTAGTCACAACTATAGTTAAATGAGCTATTGTTATGAATAAGAAAGTAATAATATATAACCATCATCTACTAACATTGACGACCGATTGGCGTCGTGGTAATGCAAGCGTGTATGCCGAGTTTTTGAGCTGCCTCCCTCGTTTGAGAGGAGGCCGGGGGTATAGGCCACCTCGGCCAACATAATAATAGTACAACGTAGTAATAATCTAAAATAACTATCAGGATACACCCTTCCCATCAGCGGGAAAGGAGGGGGTCTGGTCCCGTATCGGCTATAATCTCACATAGACAGAAGAAAAAAGGCACGCCGGGTGCGCTACGCTAGAATACGTGGGAATTCTAGCGTAACGCACTCGGCGTGCCTTTTTTCTTCCCGAATCCCGCCTAGGTGATAAACATATTGCATTTCCATTGAAACAAGTTTCAAGTTTTCTTTTATTACCCTTATTTATTACAGACCAATTTTCTTCTTCGCTAAATTTACAAGTTGTTCTCAATAGTCTTGACGAATCGTCTCACCACAAGGCTCGACGAATTGCAGCCACCGGAACAGCCTCGGTTTCATAGAGGATTTAGCACCATGGACCACATTTTCACAATAAGGTAAGTTGACTCTGTCGAAACCTGGGCTGTTCTGGGAGATTTACAGCGATGTCAAGTTGATTGGCGATACGTTGAAGTACTGGGAGCATTGTATGGCGCTGCTTTTATGTCCGTGCTGATTCTGAGAGGCCAGACATTGTCAATCCAAATGCACCGAAGAGTGCGACAGGAGGATGTTATTCCCCCGAAACTGTTCACTAATGCTTTGGAGGACGTTTTTAAGTATTTAAACTGGTCAGAATGCGGCATAAGTATTAACAGCGAGTACCTCTCACGTCGAATCATTGGAGAGCTTGCAGGAAATGTTGTACAGCCTAAATGAATGCTCCCGACGTATTGGCCTTAGGATGAACTTGGACAATACAAAAGTCATAAGTTGGATTGGGCAGCATTCCGTAAGCTTCGTCACTTTCTCACGTTACCTATACCGCAGAGCTTGAAGACAAAAGTCTTCAACCAATGCGTTCTCACCGTGATGACCAAAACATGGCCTCTTGATTTAGTCGGAGCTGGTCACACACTCAGAAGAACAGATGGCATATGGGTCAGAAAGTTTCTGGTGTGGAGGCCGTGTTTAGGAAAGCAAAGTGTTGGTCCACCGTTCACCAGGTGGGAAGACGATCTCCGTGCTGTAGCCTGGATCTGGGGTGGATACGAGTAGCAGGAGATCGGTCGTATCGGCGTTCATTGAAAGAGGCCTATGTCCAGCAGTGGACCGACAAAAGCTGATAAAGATGATGATAACCCTTATTTGATTTTGATCACTGATTGTACTAATGATGATATTGTGAGTGACCTTAACCTTAATATTATCATATAACTTTATACAATGTTGTTTTATAGTTTATTTATTATTATTTTTGTAATTTATTTATATAAAACAAAAGCATAATATCTTTTGTATAATAATATTAATTAACTATTGGTTTCAAAGTGCTTAACAAAGTAAAGCATTTGGTCTTAATTTAACTTTTTCTTAACAAGCTTGATTATTATTATAATTCGGTATGTTTTACTCGTATTTACTAGAAATAGAAGTTAAATTTTACCATTTCCACGATAGAAAGATCTCTATTTATATTTAGAATTCTATCAACAATAAAATTACTTCTTATTTGATGAATATGATATTGCTATAACCGTTAGAGTTTGTTTCATAGATATTTGATGATGTGAGCGTTATTTATCTTCTTACCGTAACCGACATAGGTGGAAAGACCATCTCATCACTCCAATACTGTATTATTGGTATTTGGCTATTTTGGGAGGATGGATGGATCCCAAAACATAATTTTATACCTATTTTGCCCAGATACCATTTTTGATCAAGAGCCTGGTTATTATAAATTTCCACGCACAAACACACACAAACATACAAAAAGTAATGTTCTAGTCTAGCGAAAAGGGTACAACAATTCTGAGGCATTCAAATGTCTCTAGTAGGTTCCCAGAAACTCAATTTGTTAAGATCTAGTGAAAAATCAAATTTCGAATACGAAATGGAATATAATAACTCATATCATTATCATCAGTAGCCAGAGGACGTCCCTAACTAGACATAGCCGAGAGAGAGTAACCTTCCCATGTTTATAAAGTTAAGAAAATTGTAGAAAAGGTATAGTTGTTAAGCATGCCTTGGCATAAATGTTGGTTCTAGAAAAGAACCAACACATGAATTTGGTAAGGAAACTTCCATAAATTATAGTGGCGTTTTAATTGTCTTCGTTATATATTACTAAATTGGTATTGTAAACGTTCTCAACAAATAGGAAGCCATCAAAGGTAGGTAATCGGTGTTTATAACAGACGGGTTACTCGACCTTACGACCCTTTTCATTGAAGGTTACAATTACGCTAAGTGACCCCGATCGAGGTCACGCTGATATTTACCGTGTGCGAATCATATTCAGTAGCCAATACTACAAGGGCTAAGGTTTATTAAATATATTACAACAAAATAATGTTTGAAAAAGCTATCTTGTTACATACAATATGGCTTTTTCGATAAATTTTCTTAAAATTGGCTGAACGGAGTTTCATTTGTGAATATTTAGGGAACCATAAGTGATGTTTTGAGATTTACAGATCTGGGTAGAAGCGCAAGTCGACTTTCAATAAATTTTATTTGCAAGCCGTATTTAAATTTCAATCTTTTGTTGTGTAGACACTTAGTTTCCTTTTGTTTTCCAATTTGTGTGTTTTTGGGGCCATGGATAAACTAAAAGTTGTATAATATTATTTTGGAATATGAGTTCTTGAAACGTGGAAATCCCGCTGCGAAAACAATATGAAATATAAATGATGTGCAGCGGCAAAGGTGAACGCTGCATGCATAAACAGGATCCATTAGTGGTGCAATAGTTTTATATCTGAATAGAGACAACTACATAGATTTAGTTGCTAAAAGTGGAAGCCTTTTTCAAGTTTTACAATATGTTGACAGTTATATTTATAAAGGTGGTGCCTTTTAAACTTGTTAATGAATGTCAATGACAATTACTGGCATCGCTCGTACTATTTTTATACTGCAGTCTATGTATGTATATGTCTGTATATGTCCTGTCTTCGCCAGGATAATACAAATACGAGGGGTGATTGATAAGTATCCAAAAAGACATATATCCTTCCACCTCGATTGCTTTTAGTCCAACTCTTCTGCAATGCCGTTACACCAGTTTGATTAAATGTTTTCTCTAACTCCTCAAAATACGGCGAAAAAGACTTCTCATTTGATGAAAACTATGGCCACCTAACCATTTCTTGAGATTTGGAAATAAGTGGAAGCCACAGGGGGGCAGATCTGAGGAATAGGGGTGATGTGGTAAAAATTGTAATTTATTTCAAACAAACTGTAATTCATGGAGTTTGACAACTGCGACCCTTGACGAGTGTATGTCGTGGACGAATAAAACTTTCTTTATGGTAAAATTGGCCGTTTATTTCGGATTGCGTCACAATTTTTTTGCAGCAAGCTTGCACAATACTCTACATTTATTGCTTTTCCCTTTGCTAATATTCGACTAAATTAATCGTCGCACCCCAAAAAACAGTCGCCAACACTTTGAAGGCCGACAAAACCGTTTCTGCTTTCTTCGGCGTAGATTTTCCGCTCTCAGTCCACTGGTTGGATTATTCTTTTGGTTCAGGGCTATAACGGTGTATCCATGTTTCATCTACTATCACATAACGCCGAAAAAACTCGTAGTCAAGCACTCCGACGAATCATCTACTCGGCGTTGCTTTAGGTTAACGGCGAGCAAACGCGGCACCCAACGCGCGCAAGGCTTTTTCATTCGCAAATGTTGGTGTACGTGTAAAAACGCGTTCAGATTGAATGCTTACTACCTCTGCTATCTGCCGCTATTTTAAGCGCCGATCGTTCGAAACGATTTTTTTAATATTTTTGATCATGTCCAGATTCGAAAAATGACCAGACCTGTTGGCGTGTTCACAGCTCTGTCTCCCACGATAAAAATCAGTACCCACAGTGTGAATTATACTCAATGCAGGAGCAGTATTACCTAAAATACTGACTAGATTGACTTTGACCTGGGTTGCTGTTTTCCCTTTTAAAACGTAAAATTTTATCACCGCACGAATTCCGATTCCTTCTATTGTTGAGATAATTTACGGCAGAGAAAGTTTTAGGTCCCCTCACACAAACTCTATCAGTTCGAATAAAGTCAAATTCGGCGTCCTTTTTTTGAATGATCGAAACTTTGTTTGTCTATCTTTTTTTTAAGTTCGTCGGCCAGTTATCAAAACATGGCGAAGTTCACTACAAAAACATAAATATTTCAGTCTTGTAAATATTATACGATACCTACCATAACAACAAATTCAATTTATGACTACTTGTCCGCCCCGTCTTTGTACGAATATTGCACGAGATATGGTAAAAATTCATTGATTTATAAAAATATAAAAATTTTAAACTCATGACAGAGACGATTCAATGTCATGTTGATGAGGACAAGGCTACGACAAACAGCTAGTTCTCAATAATTTCTACAGCAAAATAAGGGTTTACTTTGACATGTTAATGAGGACAAGGCTACGACAAACAGCTAGTTCTCAATAATTTCTACAGCAAAATAAGGGTTTACTTTGACATAAGATTTTTTCACACCTAAAGGTGGTTATTGGTACAATACCAGACTTACGATTCATTCAATTTTAGACCCTTTCCTTTGACTCGCGCCTGTATAGGTTGTGAATATATATGCAACATAAACATATGTACTGTAACTAAAAACTCCGATTATTGTAACAAATCATAAAGCTTTCTTCACAAAATATTAAGATTCTACGTGTTGTGTGTGAGAGCCTATATGATTTGTTCCGGCGGCAGATCCAGGTAGAGTATGAGTGTCCATCGACCATCTCAATGTTAATTGATACGTTTAGTGTGATGGCCGCCAATAATGTTATAGTAAAGAAGTAGAAGAGAAGAGAAGTGTGTATAACACTTCTCTTCTCTTCACTCAGATTTATTGAGTAATAACTGAAGATGGTGTGGAGAGTCTTCGGAAGCGGTGTATTTATATGGAGAGAGTTATTAATGTAGACAAGACGTTGCAGATATGTAAGGATTTTGATATGTGGCGCTCGGTTTCCTTTGCCTACCCCAGTAGGAAAATGTGTTAGCATTGTTTTAATGTAACATCATAGCTTACTATGTACTGTACAAGATGCGAGTAACCGAGGTTCAGCACTTGTCACTAATGACGTGCTAGATTCAGCTCCATAAATTAATCAACGACAGTCTGTTTAAGTGATTTGGTGATATACTCAAACAACTATGAAATATGACATATATCATTGCTCTATTTTATAGTGCAATGCGACTCTGGTTTGGAGGGCCAATATAAGTAGTTCGTCTAGGCTATGTTACTGTAGCCCCAAGAGTAATTGTAAAATTATTATAAGGAACTTAAAAGATAATTTTAATTGTTAAAATTATCATCTACTGTCAAAATTTCGATAGTAAAACACTTTCGTCGCTAAGTAAGAAGTAAAACTATGCAGTATTGCAGTCATGTTGAAGTGGTAAGCCCTGGAGCCCTAAAGTTGCCTAAAGTGGCGGCTGATGTCGCGTTTCTTGCGACTTTGCGTTGCGGTTTGTGAGTTTTCGGTGGCCCACTGGTGGGTGGAGAATATGGGGAGCAACACATCGTCATTATGACTTTTGTCTCTGGGCGTCAGTTGTCAACAGAACTTTCCAACTGCTTTTTTACCTCTTACAAAATTACAAGCTAAGTGCGGCCAAGGAAGGCATTTCTCTTCTCTGGTATGCCTACGGATGTCAGTGATTCTGTTCGAAAAATTGTTTGCATGGAAACTGTAATTTAAAAAATTAAGCTCTGGAAAATGTGTAGCCATGCATAAGTTTCAAAATGTAATTAAACCTATCCAATTACAAAGGAAATCGCTTCCAATGTATGTATAATTACCACATGACAAATTAACAATTGCTGTAGTCTATTTTGTGATATACGCTGAGCAAACTCCAAATGTTATGTGGTAAATTAATATACATTGTTTTAATTGTTTTCACATTAATTACACAATGCGTGATAACAAATGATCATATGTATTGAAATATCCTTGAAGTGTTGTAATAACAACCGAAATAATTGGAGGCAGTTATCACGTCGACATTTTACGTTTGGGCATCCATGTCACAGTCGGATTCTCGAAATCGTTGTATTTCATTACGGCTAGCCATTTTCTAAAACAGGGCCGTTTTATTTTGTGCTGCGATTGCGCTAGAAATATATCGCCATTATACGATGTTAAATAAAGCTAGTTTTATTGAAATGAGGTGAACTATTATTATTATCCGTCTTTTTAATACGATTTAGGTCCTAAATTTAACACTCGCGGCGTTGCTTTACATGACAACAACAATGGCGTGGGTTGTAGAATATAGAGAAATGAAAGAAACTATGCCCGGGTAGGTTCGTGGTTTAGTTATTTTTTTATTTACACTCAAAACACATGGCCTAATTCCATACTACCATCGATCACTATCACTACCTAAGATCAGGAGACTCAATCAGGCTAAACGTCAGCCATATTGAAGAACGTCTCGCAATGGTAATCCGGCTAATCGTTAGCCCGCCGCAAGAAAATCGGCCCTGTTTTTGAAAGTGGCTAGCTGTAATGTAAAAAAATTATACGATACGACTGCGACATTCACAATTCTTATGCAGGTGCGTTGGTCTTTTCTTTTCTCCCCTCCTCCAAAAAAAATTTTTTTATGTGGTTGTGTATGGTATACACGTACACAGCATCAACGGATTGAAACTATATCGATTGACTGAATTCCTTTTCGTCGATGATGGGACCCCAAAAAACACACTGCACAAAAAGCGAAGGCATACTTCGCCGTCACTTTGCCAATGTATCACGTTAGCAAGGCGTTCACCGCCTCCCGAAACGGCTGCAATGCAGCATTCACTACCTATATAGGTGAGACTGCAAGATGCAACAGCCAGAGCTGAATACTATAATGAATATATCCCTAGTATTTATTTATACACCTACGTCATTATTGTACGAGTATCCATTACAAAAATAATTAACTATCCGGAATTGAGTGTACCACCTTCTCATATCATAAATGCGAATGTTTGTATGTATGTTTATTATTTCAAGCAAAAACTGCTGAAGTGATTTGGGCGAAATTTGGCACTGGTGTAAACTTAGGAGGCGGCCAGTAAGTGCTCTTATGATATAATCGCAGTCGCGTTTCGTACGGTTTGTGAGTGGTTTGCAAAAGACGGACGAAATAATAAAGGGAAGGATGCATCGCATCTGTAAAAGCTGTCTGGATGTCGGTTTCAGTAAACAACACTACAGCAATGACTGATTATTTATTGATATTATATACGCGTTTAAATACGCTGGAAATAATACCAGTCGTCTCAAAATAAACAAAACCCCTCACGCATACACCCACAGTTGATTTTACAGGCTATAAAATTCCATTTTGTAAAGGAACCCCGGATCCCTTATCTGCGGCTGATGGCAAATTATTATTTACGACAAGATACTGACTCTACATTCCGCAGCCATTTGAATACAATATGATATCGCGCCTTCCACTTATTAGAGGAAAGGGGATTGTTTTGAAAAATATATATTTTTTAAATAAAGTCTATCTGATCCAAAATCTTACTTTTTCATAGTATAGGAGGCAAACGAGCAGTTGGTTTACTTGTAAGTAAGTGGTCATCAACGCCTACAGGCATCCGCAACACCAGCACTCTTGCAGATCAGAGATAAGTAGGCTCCTTTCTTGAAGATTAGGAATCATCAAGGAAGGAGCCTATTAGTCGTATCGGTCTGGAAATAATGAACAGAGTAGCTGATTCCAAATAGGAGTAGTGCGTGGAAAAAAAATTGCGCTTAGAGGTCTTCGGAACACCAAGATGGTGCCTATAAGTATTTTAGTTTTAAAATTATATGTGAGACTGGGAAAGATTTGTGCGTACCTATTAGGCTGATAACTATGAGCATCGGTATATATAAAGTGCTCCGACTTCACGCGCATCCTCTTATAATATAATATATTGCATATGGCAAACCAGAGTGACTCATATATCGACGCACAGTTTAAAATTAAATTTGTAACAGGGATCCTCTTTCATGATGTGAATAAGGATTTCTAGAAATTCAACCCCTAAAGAGGCCGTACGTTGGACTGAGGCAAACAAAGCGCACGCAAAACTTTGTCCTCAGAACTACGCTGTTAAACCGCCGCATAGGTACATTAAGTATCTAAGTATTCGTACCTAACTTTGGTACACTTGGAAACAGGGTTTTTTTTTTGAGAACGTACGCAGGGGTACACCGTACTTCCAAATTTCAAAAGATAGAAATTATTACAAAAGGGTATGTGTTGGAAGTTACATACCCAATAAGGAAGTTACAAAAAAGTATCATATATTTATCGGAACAACTGCAAGGCACAACTAAACAGTTCCCTAATGGGATAGGAGAGGAGAACGAAGTGCCGCACATTACGATCCTTACATGCCGTTCTGCCTCCACATCCATTACCCTTCACAATACCCGATCGTTGTAAGTCAGCATTGATCTTTCTAGGGACCTGGATCCTTCCACATTCTCATTGTGTACCTGTTTTGTTAACCTTTCACCTGTCATTCTTTCTACACGCTCGAAACAACTGCATAACGATAAATCTTCGGGTTCTTTTTATTGCTATTTCTGATGGCTGGAACTTGGTTTGTCACGCTGGCTTGTTAGGCGATCCGACATGCTATAGCATGCCTAGGTAACTTGCGGCATCAGAACGTCTGTCATTTCTGTCTACCCGCGATCACTGTTGATTTATGGCATAAAAATGTTGGGCCTGTTATATTAATAAGTTTAGTAAGAGTTTCCTGCATTGGAGCCAAATTAGCCCGGCAATAACCTCAAAAGTGAGGGCTATGCTGTCGCGTTTCATGCAGTTCGTGAGTAGTAGGATGAGGTGCATGTATGTATGTCCATGGTCGTTGGTACTCACCAAATGCCTCTGACTGTTCGTCTGCCTCCACGAATAAAAAGAATAAAGAAAAAAAGGAAAACACGATAAAATCCGTTAAAGTTTCTTCGTCATACTTGGAACTAATCACTACTCAAAATGTAAACCAGAGCCTACCAGCTACCGGTGTGTTAGGTACAATGAGTAGGTAATGTCAACACTTGAGTATAAGATTGTAGGCTTCTATGATGAATAAAAAAGTGTGTGTGTGTGTGTGTGTGTGTGTGTGTGTGTGTGTGTGTGTGTGTGTGTGTGGGTGTGTGTGGGTGTACTTATGTATGTGTGTAGTTAGAAGTTATGCTACTTTGGCTTAACAAGAGAAGAACTAAAGTATTGACTATGCCTAAGTCCAAGGTGTCGGTTTTTCGTGACTCGCGCGCTCATTGTAAAAAATTATTTATTTAGGTAGCATGGAAGACTTACAGCTAAACAAATCAAATAAAGGACATGCAGTATGGAAAGCTGGCAGCCATTTACAAGTCTTAACGTCTAGACATCAATTAATAAGACAAGGAATGAACATCTACACGTGCAGTAAACAGGTTAACACTTGTGTGTGACTTATGAGTAGGCGTTATATGACAAGTGATTTCGTAGCGAATGTCGCCTACCTTTGGTAGAGCAATAGGTGATAGCGCGACTAAATCACTATGATACTAATACTATAAATGCGATAGCCTGGATAGATGTTTTTATGTATGGAGTTGTGGGTGTTAATTACTACATTACGACCAAACTACTGAATGGAATTTCGTGATACTTGGCAATGTTGAAGCGTAAGTACCTTAACAACAGGTGTATGAATACAATCTTGCGTGTGTAGTTTCGCCTGTTAACGTGGGTAAAGCCGCGGGCAATAGCTAGTCATTCGGAAATTGCCATTATGTTTTAAAATTTATCCAACAAAATTGTTTGATAAATTTAAAAAAATATTATGTATCACAAGTGTCGTCTTAGCATTTGTTGAGGTAGTCATAAGTCATAAGCACTTGAGTACAAAATAAGGTGTAATTATTTACATGGAAGGGGGGGGGGTTAATTACTGGCAACCCTACGTCTAGTGCCTCGAGGATCACTAAAAGGCTGTTAGCAGGGCTGCCCATTACGGTTATACATACATGTATTGACTAGCGAACAACTTACACTGATAGAAAAACAAGTTGTGTAATTTTAAAAAAATCAATGATTAATACCGTAGATTATAACAAATTTGGAACCAAAAATACTTAACATGTACTTATTTCTCAACAAGAAAGAAAACAGTACGAGAGCAGTTCGTGCGGAATATTAAAATACTTTTTTTTTAATTAAATACATATAATAAGAAAGTTTAAAAGCACACCTATAGCAGTAAAAGAAACGTAACTCTCTCTCTCTTTCTGTCTTTCTTTCTCTCTCTCTCTCGCCCTCTCTCTGTCTCTCCTTCTATCTTCAATAACTTATATCCCCCTCAATTTCCGTTGGTCACATTTTCGCCACGCAATCACTAGCTAATATCCCATGTCAAGCGTAAAAAAGTACCTATTACTTGAAATAGAAATGGATCGCAAGGTTTGTTACATTCTCATTATTATAGTTACTTACTTGCAATTTGAAATATAGCTCATTTCGCTAAAGCATTTGACATCACTAGAGGAACTCTAACGAGAATTGAATAGCTCCTTAATGATAGAAAGGAAACATCATCATCATTTATTAAGAGGTAGTGCCATGCTACATTGCAGCGGAATTGCCTCCATAAACTATACAAACGGCCAAGACTATATACATAGATGCACACATACAATGAATTTAGTTTTTTTTTATTTCGTAACTAGCAGTGCACCGCGGTTTGTTCCTGCGTATAATTTGGACAAATCACTGATTTGTTTTAGTTTAGTTTTAATTTACTTATCAACCCCTCGCATACACCCTTTAGGGTCTAATGTTGGAAAATCCCATCCTAATAAGCATAAGAGTTCAAAAAAACCTCCGTGCAAAATTTGTAAACTCTTTGGACTTCTAGTGATTGTACACACAATATTTCAATTGAAACCTGTATTTGTAAACTCTTTGGACTTCTAGTGATTGTACACACAATATTTTTGTACACACAATATTTCAATTGAAACCTGTATTTGTAAACTCTTTGGACTTCTAGTGATTGTACACACAATATTTCAATTGGAACCTGTATTTGTAAACTCTTTGGACTTCTAGTGATTGTACACACAATATTTCAATTGAAACCTGTATTTGTAAACTCTTTGGACTTCTAGTGATTGTACACACAATATTTCAATTGAAACCTGTATTTCATGATGTCGCGACATGGTTCTCGGTGCTCCCGTGTTAAAATCTTTTCCTTTCGGTTAGGATTACTTCAATTTTTTTTCCTCTACTAATCAGTAAAGGAGAAAAATTGAATTAATCCGCCTTTTTCCTATAAACCCTACGTGGACGGCCTGATCTTTCTCTGTAGCAAACAGAGAGGTAGTCTCATTGTACCTATTAATAGCCATGTACGCAAACATTTGAATAATACCAAGTGTCTGGAAAGTTTTAATAATTTCATTTCGCTCCATAACTATTTTGTGTAATCCAATCGCAATGATTCTGTTCCCTTTATCACCCCACTCCATTTTAATATCGCAATATATTGTTCAATGTATTGGTGAAAAAATGAGAAACACAATGAACAATCGTATAAAAATTACAGTTTCCAAATTTGAATGTACTATGACTACAGACACCTCTGTGTTGTAACGGCGCGGTTAAGACCGTCAGGCACGTGGTGTCCTAGGTTCGTTCCGCAGGCCGGGCAATGTTGTTAAATATTTCCCAGATTATTCTGAGCACGCATTACATTGTCCGGGATTGGATTGTGCCCGAGATGGCCATAGGCTTGGCTAGGGTGTTCTAGTATATCTATGGATTTACGAGTTGTGGATGTACTAGCACACCTCTGCCTACCTCTTCGGAGATAACAGGCGTGAATATACTTTTTTTTACTACGGACTAGTTATATTCAATAGACATCTATTCACACTTATCAGAGTGAAAGATTAGTTTTTGAAATGCTTGAGGCGCTCAAAATGTGGAAAGATGTACATAAGGCTCGTAAGGCAAATATGCATACATACACGTGAGAACCGAAGTAACACATGCGTTTCCTTCATCTAAAACACTTAAGTATTAAAATGAATTTCGCGTAAGATACGTTGCGCATGGGAGCGTAACCTCATTATTTAACGTTTATGACTCCTTTTACTCACATGTTTAAATTACGCTAGTAATGAAATTTCATAGGGTAGCGACATACATTGGTCCCGAAAAGAATAATTGCTTATTGCAGAGCCTTTACTTCGGCGCATCTAGGTTGTGATGATTTAGAATATTTGTATTATTGGCATTTTTTTTTTTTCAAAACAAGGCAAACGAGCAATCGAAATATTTTTACGACTACCGACGCCCATAAACATCAATATAATTGCAATGTTGATGCGTTGCCCTCCTTTCCCCCTCAACCCCCAATGGGTCACCGGCTAATCCCAAACCGCACAGAACGCGACATCGTGTCATACCGACATAGGTATCACTTTCCGCTGGTATCTCGCTCACATGAACGACAGGTACCTCCCCGGTCGTGCCGGCCCAATTCCGCTGCAAATCAGCACGGCACCTACCTCTTACAATTTTTCTTAAATTATATAATCTAAAATAACAATACAATTTGATTGCAACGCACGACAAGTACAAGTAGCGTGCGATAAGTTTTCACCCCAGGCGAAACTTGGATATTCCCCTTTTGCCATTAAGGCGCTACTTAATTCTCGCTAGAATTTCTTTAGCGATATTACAAAGTTTTAGCGAAATGAGCTTTATTACAAATTGCAATCGAGAACTATGTGAAAGCATTCAAATATTTTATAAGGAACGATGAGAATGTCACAAACATTGTGAGACGCTTCTTTGTGAAGTAAAACGTCTATAAGCACGCTTGTCTGCTTGTTGTCGCGGTGTAAGTTAGTGAATGTATGTCGAGAACATTACGAAGATGAGAACGACGAAAGACGTGAGAGAGATATAATACTTTAGTGTACATAGAAAGAGACATTTTCTTATTTTACTGAAATGGCAGGAACTCTCCTGGAGCGAGAACTATTTTTCTTTCTTTATAGCCAGATCTTTTAAGTATATGAAAATTCATTTGTTGTCAGTAGACTCCAAAAAAAGCGTAATAAAAATTTTATAACATGTTTTTAAATTTTCACCTTGGTAGTTCGGACGTTGCAAAGGGGCGGCATGCTTTTTTACCACTTTAGATGCGAACTCACAAAGTGTTACAATAATAATAATATCTTTCTTTATTGAAGTGACCGTGAATCATTGCAGTTATATCATTCCCAATAAAAAGTATCTGACATACTGACTGGCAAACAGACTGGACGGATATATGGACAGAAGAACAGACGGACATGACAAAATTTTGAGTTTTCCCAGTTTCTGCTATTTAGCTACGGAACCCTAAAATCCTAAAATGCCCAGAACCGCCACCACAGAAATATATCTAACATCCTAATGAAGCTACCTTGTTCAATAATTCACTCGTGGTTAGGTTAGGATAATCCGATAAATGTATTATCGGATAGTTCGTAACGGTTTCGAAAACCTTCATTTCTACTAAGCGTTTCGTGTTCATAATATTTTTTTTTCAATACTTCGAGTACAACATTATTGAAAATATTATTGTAGTAAAACTACTTTACACACAATTGTGAAGTAATATGTTTATTGTTTATTGATTATTTTCATATATTATCTCTGTCTGTATAATGATCACTTACGCTTGTCTTAGCGGCTAAGTTGAAATTGAGGGTTTGCAACGCGTCCATGTCAGAAAAGATACCCACAATAAAATCTGTGGGGCTATTTTAGTTGTGATCATTACTTTACAAAGGTACTTAAATTTAGAGTAATTCATTCCATTACATTTTTGCCATTTATAAAATCCTTTACATTATAATAGGATTTCGATAAGAGCTTAACTTTAACGATAGCTTTAAATTTATTAATCGATAAACCTTTTATATTACTTGGAATTTTATTGTAAAAACGTATACATTTATTAATTTTATGGAGCAAATGAATTATTAATTTTATGGAGTGTTGAGGAGGGCACAGCGAGTTTGTTCTTATTTCTAGTATTGATATTATATAGATTCTTCTTGATTTTTTCTATATTTTTATGGACATACAAAAATTTATGTCCATAAAAATATAGAAAAAAATCAAGAAAAAAAAAGACTTTCAAATGTATATAGGCCATGCAATGTCATAATTTTTGCAGTTTTAAATTTATCCTTAAGCGACTCCATTGGGCTCATGTTATACATTGCACGAATAGTTCTTTTGTGCAGAACGAAAATTGCATCAATATCAGCAGCATTACCCCATAATAGAATTCCATATGACATAATGCTGTGAAAATAACTGAAATAAACTAATCCAGCTTTTTTCTACGTCTGTTATCTGTCGAGCTTTTTCAACTGCGAGTGCTGCAGATGAAAGTTTAGTCGGTAAATGTCTATGTGACCCCATTGTAATTTAGCATCTACAGTTGTTCCTAGAAATACCGTTGTATTTTTAGCTCTATTTATTCACTATTAAAACGTACTTAATACATTTCGTCTTTTTTTCATTTAATAGATAATTATTTGCATTAAACCATTCTACTATTCTAGAGGGAGCATTGTTTACATCTTCAATGATGACACCAGTTTGTTTCGAAAATAATTGATATGTCATCTGTAAACAATACTATCCCATGCTTATCGTAAACAAGATAAGGTAAGTCATTGATATATCGAAGGAATATGAATGGGCCTAAAATAGATCCTTGTGGATTCCCTATTTTAAGAAATGACCCCGGAGATTATTTTCGATTCACATCTACTCTTGGAATTCCACTTAAATACGAATCAATTAAATCAAGTGCAATACCTTTAATTCCGTAGTGATGTAGCGTCCCGACCAATGCTTCATGCTACACACATTCAAAATCATAGAAAAGGCCTAGGGCATCATGTGATTCCTCCCAGGCCTCAAAAATATTTCGTATTAGTTCTATACCCGCATCAGTTGTAGAACGACTGCGTGTGAATCCAAACTGTTTGTTATGTAATAATTTATTGATGTAACAAATGATTCATTAGTTGGTTCAAAATAAGATTTACAAAAGGTTCTTAAAAGTAGGTATAATAGAAATCGGTCTAAAGTTTCTGGGATCCAAAGGGTTACTTGATATGAGTAATGAAATTATTTAGCTCTGTTTCATTAAGTCAGGAAACAAATCACTATCTGTACAATAATTAAATATCGATGCTAAATCTGTTGCCATTAAATCTATTAATGATTTAACAACAGAAATAAAAATGCTCCACTTGTCCTTTGTTCATTTTTAAACTAATAGATTTAAATGTTTTGATAATGTCAGTTGCATTAACATAATTAAATCATATAATCATATAATGTACCGTGAGCCCCTCGCACCACTGCACTCCGAATCGATGAAGGCGCGTAAATGCGTTTTCACGCGTCAACAAAAAAATCCTCCTATAGTCAGCAAAAGGTTGTTCCTTTTCCGCCAAAAGTACCAATATTTTACTGCTATATTTTGTAACAGTAAAACGTTAGTAAGGTGGTGTCAGGGATCTTAGCATCCGGCGTGTTTAGTCAGGAATGTGGAGGAAGTAATACATACGTTCCGTATATGAGCATCGAGATAAGTAGTGTTCAATTCTCTCTGTCTACCTCCTTTGGAAACCGGCGTGAAGATGTATTTATTGTTTTTGATATGATATATACACAGCCTGTGCTGACTCGTGAGTACTAAGGTACTCTTGACTCGATTCTTATCCAAATATGATATAGGCATTGACTCTCTTGGGTCAATGATTAATGAAAGACCAGTCGCTTGATCGACTTTGCCATCACAACACATCATCTTCGACATCACTACCGTGGACATAATATTATATTTTACTATTTACATATTGTGTTATTTTTTTAACTATACCAACAATAACGTTTCACGTATATGAGTGATCTGTATGCTTATATTTAAAAGCAAGTTTTATAAGTTTATAAATCCAGGTTTTATTGAAATCCAATAAATACGAAAATATTGGAGTAAATAGGTTCCGATTTTGTAGTCTGATTTTTAAATAAACACACGATATGTTAGTTTACATGACATTAAGTAATAGCCACTGAGTTTTATGTAAAGGATGGATATGCCAATGCAGTGTCGTCCATTTCCCACTTCCCTCGGGATGCGCCGTCACGAACTTCCGAAACCGCGTGAAACACGTTTCAAAAGTTTACTTTTTCGTCGTTTTTTAGATATTGCAATGGTATTATAAAATTGCATGTCTTTTTTAAACGAGAAAAATCCGGATAATCTCACGTCGACGCGTATATATTTTAAAGTTATGAGTAAGTTGATGGTAAATGCTCTATACGGCTTGTGAGCATCGGCAGTCACCAAAAGGCTCCCCCTGCTTGTTTTTATTATATAATGGGAACAAACGGACAGTCTGAGCCCTTTGATAGTTTTAAAGTAGTCGCTTGTTAGAGACATCCTCATAATTGCCATGCGGATGTGTCTCCTTCATATCCACCAATGGGCCAACGGAAACGCATAAACCGCACGAAACGCGACAGCATAGCTGTGACTTAACGGCGGAGATCACGTGAGCGGTTGCCCTATAAATTAAAAGACACAGCACAAATATTAGTACAATCTTAACTCTAATGGTCCCACTTGCTCTTTAACAGTTAACAGACTTTTCGAGTGAGCCTCGCATTTGTTTTCCTTTCCGACATCACACACGCCAGAAGGTGCGGTCTCGGCCTTATGCAAAATCACGCACAGCGCGAAGCCGTTCAGTGCATAACCTTGGGAATAAATAGTAACTTTTTTATAGTAGCCACATAATTATGCCAGAGAGGTAGTTAATCAAATTTATAGTCAATAAACAGTACAACTAATCACCCAGGAATTTATTAATAGTTTCCACTAATCAATTCGTAGTGAATGATTTAGAACAATACAGCTGAAGGATTTTTTAACGGTTTTAATCGGTCTACTAACCTCACTTATAATAAAAGGGAACAAACGCAGTCTTTAGTCGACTACATTGATAACCACATACTTGATTCACGCACATCCTAAAAAGTGTATGCCCTGCGGTGTGTATCATGTAAGCAAAACATTCCTCCCCGATCGTGTGCCCCAATTGGGGAATGGCACTATCTCCTACAAAAAAATACCTTACTAATTAAGTTATCATGGTCTTATGATGCAATTCCGACCGCCGTGTGAAAATTTTTGGACTGCTCTGCCGATACACGTCAATGTGGATAGGTATCCGAGGGGTTAATACGGCACCCACCATGGTTCAAGCCTTGTCGTGGCGGTGGGGCTTAGTAGCCTGGGGTGAACCCTGTCCAAGCCAATTGAACCGAGGGGGATACTTGCACCCCTCTTATTAGAAGAGGGGGCTTAAATATCAGGAGGGGGAATCGCTCTCGGTACCTCTCTTATAAGAAGAGGGGACGTAAGAGCAACAAGAGGTGGCGCTTTTGTGCACGGGGCAAGGGGCGCACCCCCCACTGCACTATCCCAAAATCGGCGGGGTTGTCCTGTAGTGCTGGGCAACACCACCCGTGGAGGTGGAGATGGTCCCTTAGGGGGCTGACTATCCGTCAAGGTGCCCTGATGATTGTTGTTCCGGGGTACCTTACCAAGGGCGGCACTGATGGCACTCGCGGTGGTTTTTGAGGGTCTTCGGTACTATCATGTGCCGCGAGTCCCACGCACCACTGGACCCCACCCAGGGCCGGTGAAGACGCGTAAATGCGTTTCCCAGCGTCAACAAAAAAAGGGGTTAATGTGGCAACAAGTAACGGATTTGAGGTTAAACACAAAATAACTGAAACGATAAATATACGATTAACTAGCGATCCACCCTTTCTTCGCCCGTGAATAACAGGTCTGGAATGTTAAACCTTAACAAATTATACACTAAACACGCCCTTCAAGTTTGGACGGGTGAAAAGACTCATTCACGGTAATTCCAGAATTATCATTATGCGGTGTCATTTGAACTAGGCAAAACATAAAATTGGGATTAATCCCTACTGTAAAGATGTCGATCTGTCTGCTCGTAGTCAAACGTGTCTGCTGTTGTCTAATTTGATGTTCCGCATTCGTCTCTCGCGACGACATGAATTAAATGAGCAAATTTGATGTTGAATGTGCTGTAGATGATCGTATCTATACATAATTGCGTAGATACGATCAAATATTTTTTGGTTGCTTACTTTTCGCAATTATGATTTGTTAAATTGATGATATCTACCTAATTTAATTATTCGTATTGTGTATCTGGAAAAGTTATTTAATAATAAATATATAAATATTGCTAGATACTAATCATAAGAGTGGGTACTAGTTTTATCTATTTTATTCTTCTTTAATTATAAATAAAAATGGAACC
>JAFELO010002296.1:0-11086 GCA_017140195.1 Eumaeus atala
CGAGCACAGTCGAAAGACACGTCTGCTCGCTACCGAGGTTGAGGTCGAACTCTTCTCTTAATTAACATTTCTTATGTTTCTTATTTATACACCTTGGTTCAAGGTTTGTCGTGGCGGTGGGGCTCAGTATCTTAGGCGAAAAAAACTAAACCAACTTACCTTTGTACCCTTCTAATAAAAAGAGGGCATGAAGAGTAGTTGGAGGCGCATGGGTAAAGAGCGAGGATGGAGACCTACACTATCCCGAAATGGGTGGGATTATTCTGTAGCGCAGGGAAATCCCTTTGTTTAAGTGGCGTCACTCTCCGAAAGGACTGGCTAGCGGGGTGCCCTGATGGTTTATATTTCAGGGGCACTTCATCAAATGGAGGCCTGATGGTACTCGCGATGCTTTTAGTGGGTAATCAGCACCATAATGAAATGAGAGCCTCACACACTACCGGACTACACTTTCGGCAAGTGATAGATAAGCAAATGAATTTCTGCAAAAAAAGTTTACATGAAACCAATAATAGTGTTTGTTGTACTTTTTTAGTAAGACGTAGAGCCGTGCATTCTCCAATGCAACGGAATTGGACCGGCATGACCGCGGAAGTACCTCTCGCTCAGTTGATACCACATGTTACGTGGTGACACCTACAGTTTGTAAGTAGCCGGTGGCCCAATGAGGGGTTGAAAAAGGAGGTCAACACATCGGCATAATATATTATGATGCTCATGGGCATCGGTAGCCGTTAAAAGGATACGATTGCTCGTTTGTCCCTTTATACTGTAGAAAAAACATTGTTAAACGAGAACTTTCAAAACGTTTTGCTCATCCCACTAATTACTCTTTTCTCATATTACCCTAGTTTAGGAGTTACAAGAGGCATTTTCAATTTTTCATTTAGTTTCAGTAGTAACGTTACTTTTAAATATTTTCTTTTACCATTAATTATCGAGACATTCATTGAAATTAATGAGTTCCATTTGTATGTTAATTTTTTCTAAGCGAGTATGCATTCAAATTCAGTGAAACGACAAAGACTTTCTAGTGTAGACAGACAGCGAATTCCATTTTACGGTCGTGATAAAAACAGTAAAGAGCAAATTTTATCTACATCGTATTAAGATCCATGTAATGAAAGGCTTATTATCGTATTTTTATTACAATTATTGTCTTGTCTGTTGGATTGATGGGTTTCCCATCCTGTCTGTATGAAGAGGGGGAAACTTGCGCTTAGTATGTGAAGGAAGGCCTCTGCGTATTCATACCAGTTTTAAACTAACTGATCATTTTACAAGACATGACTAACTATTTACTCGTTAATATTTACTAGCCCATTTCGTACAAAAATATTAAAGAACACTTGTTTCAACTGACCCCATCGTCTGGATGATGTGGCTTTGGGGTGGTCGCCCGGACTCTCGTGGAAGGGAGCATCCATACTCCAATGGGTAACGCTTTATCTGCGGCGGTAAGCGTAGCAGAAGATGCACACCATACACGCTACTTCTGTATTACACGCTAAAAGAACGACAAACGCTTCAGTGGATGTCAAAAAAAAAAATCAAAATTAAAATAGGATTATTAATTATTGTAATTATTGTGGGATCATGGTGTGTGTGAGGATGTGCCGTGTTATATTGCATTAGAATTGGGCCGTGCGGGGAAGTACTACTCGCTCATGATACTGCGCTTAAATTAACAACTATGCTGTTGCGCTTCATGCGGTTTGTAAATAGCCGATGGCCTATTGGAAGGGAGGAGGAAAGGAGGAACTCATACGCATAACAACAATGCAGATGTATGGGTGACGGTAGCCGTCATAAGTCTCACACTTCTCGTTAAATCCCTCAAGACAACTCTTTCCAGTCCTAAGAACCTGGAAAACAAACTCAGCGTGTCTGTTGAAACTATTCCAATTAAAATAATACACTTCTAAGGTAGCTAAAACTTACTTATTTTATAAATGCCAAGCAATAAATTTCTAAAATGATGGTGACAAACGCAAGGCGACGAATACCTGAAAAAGTGGTAATTAAGGCCAGAAAAAAGGATCTGAAAGGATCACAACAAATTCCATTAAATAAATACATACACTATTTGCGTCCTCTACAAACGCATAAAAGGAGACACACCAAAAAAAAACAAAGCTTATACAGCTTAAAGCTGTGTAAGCTTTTAGATGTTTGGTGTGACGTGACAAGTAATGCCAGGAAGCGAATGCTTAAAGGGCGACAAGTGCATTTATTTTTAGTCGATACAAAATGCAACATGGCGAGTAACACGCCCCTACTTAAAGAGTGTAGCAAAATTATTTCTTCTGAATTAGTTTAAGCGTAACGAATATGTGGAGTGTGGTAGATGTCGTTCGGAATTATGCTGCTCTTAAATCCTTCCTTAAAATGTATACTTTTATAAATTTTGCCACTACTACTCCTTCTTACTAAATTATAACTACTTTGACTTAGAGAATGTATATTATATTACACGGCTTAGATCCTTAACAACTAAGTAAATATGATGTTTGATTGTCTTCAACCAACCGCAAAGGTGAGGACGCTAAGACCTAGGCAATAAACTGTTTCTACCATCTTTTTGTATACATAGGCCGTTGTAGCAGTTGAGTCTTCTTCTGATCAGTCTTATTTCGAGCAAATGAGGTGTTATGTAGACGCCTTAACCTCCTTCACCCTTGTAAGATGGTCCACCTGTTCACACATATACGCAATACGATGACAGCATTGTCAGCAATTGGACAGCGCCATGTGGTCGAGATGGACATCACATGCGGAACTCAATTCCGCTACTTACTGTGTCTTTTTCTTGACACGAGGAAACGCATATACACGCCTTCAACGGCCCTGTGTGAGGTCCAGTGGTGTGTGGGACTTGCGGCATATGATAATGCCGAATACCCACAAAAACCACCGCGAGTTTCATCAGTGCTGCCCTCTTGAGGTGCCCTGGAACATCAATTATCAGGGCAACTCGAAGGCTAGTCTGCCCCCCAAGGGACCAACTCCACCTCCATAGTTGGGATTACCCAGCACTACAGGACAACCCCACCGAATTTGTGAATTGCAATGGGGTGAGGTTCCCATTCTCGCCCCTTGCCCCGTGCGCAAAAGCGCCACCTCCTGTTGCTCTTATAAGAGGGGTACCAAGAGCGATTCCTCCTCCTGAACTTTAAGCCCCCTCTTCTTATAACAGAGGTGTAAAGATTCCCTCTCGGGTCAATTGGCTTCTCCAGGCTTTACCCCTGGTTACGAAACCTCACCGCCACGACAAGGCTTGAGCCATGGTGGGGAGGTAATACTGCATTGAGTACAGACAATACCTGAGCTGTACTGTAACTGATTTAATACGTGGGAAACGGAGCTGTGAAGTCGCCAAAAAGTCTTGTCGTCCAAATGAAATCATTAATCAGGACATGATCAAAAAGCTTCAAACAATCGTTTTGAATGATTGACGCTTAAAGTTGCGGCAGATAGCAGAGACTATTCTTCATTCAAAAACTACGCTAAGATTCACTTCCACAGGTTTCAATTAGAGACAGGATTAGCCCCCTAGATCTACTGCCTGTCCAGGCACCTAGTTTCCAATTAATATTATGTTCCGATGGTGGTGATAAAAAGTCCTTTAGTATACGCAAAATGTCCAACTTCATTTCCTGCACTGCATCCATTGTATTATACCTTTTTTTATATCTTATACTTGGTTTTGTCCAATTGTCTCGCTACAAATACTGGGACTACATCGGGACCTACAGATTTAAACAGATTGATTATCTACAAGATACCTTCCTTCCCTTTGTCTTTGCAATCAGTATTAAGTCCCTCCGAGAAAGAAAAAAGAATGTGGCATAAATATTTACGGCGAGTACCCCTCACATCTTTGTTTCGCCCACGATATCGTCGTAGTGGCCGGATCGTTGGAGTGCTTACAGGAAATTATGCACAGCGTCAATGAAACCTCCCGACGTATTGGCCTTAGGATCGATCACCTTGGACAAGGCAAATGTCATGTACAACGGACATGTTCCCTCTGAGCCTGTTAGCGTCGCTGATGTCACTCTCGAAGACATAGTCGAATAATTCTACCTCGGTCAATTATTGCAATTAGGTAGACGTAACTTTGTGAAGAGTTGGGTACCATTCCGGAAGCTTTTTCACATTCTCCCGTCACTTATACCGCAGAGCTTGTATACGAAAGTCTTCAACCAATGCTTTTCCCCTTGATGACCTTTGGGGCCGAAACATGGCCACCTAATAAAGCACTGGTCCGCAAGTTTGCGATAGTTCGACGGGATATTGAAAGTTCTACGTTTGGCGTTTCTTTGTCCAAAAGAATTCGTAACAAACTCATAAGATAGCGAGCTATAGTATCCAATTCGCGTTTAGAATAACCTAATGTTGGTCAATCGTTCACCAGGTGAGAATACGATCTCCATGCAGTAGCTGGTCCGGGATGGATGCCTGTAGCAGGAGATCGGTCGGATTGGCGTAGATTGATAGAGACCTATGTCCAGCAGTGGAAATACTTCACTTGCTGTCATCATGAATTTAGATAAAGAAATGTCAATATACTTCATCAAATAAGATCATAATATGAAACTCCATGTCACTAGATTAACATCACCCCGTGTGGTTTCACCCGTGTAACAAATTACCGGTTCTTCTTCGACCAAGATTATATTCCGCAGTAGCAATTTACCCCAGACACTTCCAGAAACATGGATCTTATAATTGTACTTATATACAATAAAAAAATTACACAGATATAATATGTATTGTATATAGTTGAAATTAATAACATGTAGAAGGAGTAAAACATGTAGACTGCTGCAACATAATGCACATTATTATTTTAGTATTAATAGTTATTTGATATGTTCACAATATATAGAAGGGACATGATATCCAGTACTATATATGTTGTAACCTTAACTTTATCTATGCCTTACATCCTAATGTTATATTATACACGATATATTATGCTCCTTATAACGGACCGCGTGGGTTTATAATATAGGGGAGCAAATAAAAAATCGAAGATTATCAACGCCCACTTACATGCCTCCTTTCCTCTTCCTCTCCAGTGGGCCACTGGTTACTCACAAACTATACGAAACGTGACAGCATGTCTGTAAGACGCCCAGTCTTGCAAATGTCTATGGTGGTAGTCATTATACAACTGCTCGTTTGCCCCCTACATTATAGAAAAGTATAGCTGTCACTTTACGGCGATGTCCTGTGAGCGAGAGGTACCTGCGGGCGCAATTCGGCTGCAATGAAGCATGACACTACCTCTTAGTAATTTACATGTTTAGCTGCATATGTATGTGTATACGTATGCTAGTTTCTAATATGCACTATATTTGCCATACGGTCGACCCGTATTTTATGAAGTTTCAACAAAAGAAATTATTATCAAAATTCAAAATGGCACTTTAGAAAATAAGAAGAAGAAGACGCCATTTCAGAAAATAATTAAAGCCCACGAATAATGTCATATGGAGTCTCGTTGAACAGATATTTAGAAATCATCATCGATTTCTTTAATTAATAAATTTACTTAAAATGGTCATTTATGAATAATAATGATTAAAACTATTATCAACAGCGCACTTCCACGAGAGTTCCTCAACAGTGTAGGATGAAGCGAACGGAGTGCTACGTGTCAGGACCCTGACACACTCGCCTCGCCTCCTCCATATTCATAACTGTCTTCATTCCAACACGCTGGCTGCGAATACTCTTGAGTCTCTAACTAATAGACAGAAGAAAAAAATATATACAAAAACATCTTTATCGTGACGCTATTTCGTTTCGACGAGGTTTCAACTTTCCAACTATATGTAAATTGAAAAGATAATAACATTTACCGTTTTATGAATATAAAGAGTCGGCTTGTTTAAATTCTCTTTTATACAATATTACAAAACTCAAAGGAAGCAAAAAGGCTAGTTAGTACTGCTTAACTACAGTCGGGACCAATATAAAACTATGGCAAAAACGTTCTTCGTTTCTATTTTGTTATAATGAAAGGTTTTTATGTGTTTCTTATCCGAAATATGCGACTCAAGCCCATATTTTGGGAACCCTGGTGCAACTACAGACCCGGCGCCTCCATAAGAGATCCGAACCAAATATATCTGGTGATTGCATATATTTTGCTGTTATGCTTCTTGCCTGTTATGATTCTTGCCATTCGATATTTTTTTGTATTTTTATTATAGGATTAGGATTATAGTTTTATTTTTCGTTCAAAATAGCTCTACTCACTGCATTGTAGTCTCCAGGCATTTTGATTCGGCCCTGAAGATAATAATGTGACTTGTCACGCTTTCATGATTTTGTAGACACAAACATGAATCATACACAAGAGGTGATAACTCCTACAATTTAGTTACCAGAAATAGTAGGAAACATGCCTATATTTTTTGGGTTACATCCAAATGTTAGTAATGCACAAGAGGTTACAGATCAACACAATTATTACAATTTTGTTACCAGGAGAATTAGGTAGGGTACCTATATATCATCGTAATCTTATAATAATCTTAGCTTAATATGTTAGCAATGCGGTAGGTAAAAAAGTTTGTGTACCACTTTAAAATTTTGAAGGTAGTAGAGGGCTGCTTGGAACTCGCACAAAATGCGATAACGTACAATTCCCATCGTTCGATTAAGAAATCTACATTTAGAAAATTAAATTTTAGCTCTGACGTTGAATTCATTAACTATATGAATATTACCTGGCCCAAATTTTCCGCTATAAATCTTAAAATTATAAAGAAGCCCATTGGAGGTAGAAGTGCAATGTATAGGAATAAAAAATGTGCGGAAGTTTTCATAAACATCTCATGCGAGTACAATCATACAAATGCTACTATTGATCGTTTGTATTTACACCACTATCCGCAAGCGAATGGCGCGTGACATGGTAGATGCGTCAAAATGCGTAATATTTTGTTGCATACATTATGTATATCCAAATATTATGTAACATGCGAATTATATTTTCAAAGTGCATTTTCATAATTTGCATTACTAATCAACATGTTGCCAGGTAATTGGGCATCAATATTTATAAAGAATAACTGTGTTTTGTATTCCCAATATTAACAAACGCAAGATATGTCAGTGATGTATTCAAATGTTTCCATAAAGGTCACACAAACCAATGGTCAACGCGCTCTACGCGAACTACGATCTGTCAATTCATCGTGTTTCTATATAACCAAATCTAACTATTGTACATCTAAGGTACTGGAACACGATAACAGTAACAAAAAAATACTAGTGGCAGTGGAGCTTGATCACTGTCACATCACTAGTGTTTTTTTGTTGAGGCGGGGAAACATATTTACCTGCTATCACTAGCCCTGGGTGAATTCCAGTGGTGTGTAGGGCTCGCGGCACATTATAGTGCTGAGCACCCACTCAAACCACCGCGACTGCCATCGGCGCCGCCGTAAGTGTGGTGCTCCGGAGGTATAAATCATCAGAGCACATTGACAGCTAGTCAGTTCCCTGAGGGATAGGCACCACACCGACACCGGAACCGGACAGTGCATTAGGGTGAGGTTCCCATCGTCGCTCCGTGCCTCGTAACACGTTAGCTCACTTTTATTCTATTATAAGATTAGTGATTCGGGAACTGGAAAATTCTCCGTTACGAAGGATTAAAGACATAACACGTAACACGAAAGCCTATTACATGTTTAATGAAAGCACTGGCGTAAAGGTCTTATAGATATTCTATATACAATAGATTTACAAACAAATCGTAATCCTGGCTACATACCAGATATTGATGTAGTACCAACCTTTTATTGCCTCAGCCATATCCTGCTTTTATATTAGATGAAATCGAGGTCGGTTATCGAATCGGGTTTAACTTGAACTCAGCAACCCAAAAAGGAAACCAGGCACTACCGTCAACTAATTGTCTCAGTTGGTAACGTGGCGGTTTATTCTAAAAGGTAGCGGGCTCGAATACCGCCCAGGTTATGGTTAAAAGTCTTAAATTTCTTAAATTTATAAAAAATATTAAACATGTTTCCGTTGTCTAGCACACGTAACATAAGTCATATTGATACTTAGTATGTAGCTAGGCTACCGTGGTGTGATTAGAGACAATTATTATTATTATTATTATTATTATTATTATTATAATGCTAGATTAGGCTAAATTCTAATAATAAAATATATGAGCACTCTTTAAATGTACAAATCTCATTGGTAGGCACACTACCGGACGTGAAATTCAATTACCTCACTTTGAACAAAAAAACTTTTGACTGCAACTTAACCATGTTTTATCAGTGTACACTCTTAGACGACCAAAACTTTCTACCTTCCCAAAGATCTAATGATCCCAGGAGAGGGGTGAATCTTTTATGTCGAGAGGGAATAGACGATTAATATGTATATTAATTACTTAAAACTCAGTAAACATATAATTTTGGACACAGAGCTTAACATGAATAAGGGATGAGTCCGTCCGTTAATGTTATTATACATTGTTACTACGTTAAACACTTGCACAGGTTTATTTATATTTCACGATTATTTGTATTTTGATGAATAGATGCCCATCGATATTAGAATAATTATTATGTAGATGTGTTATGTGTTGCCTGATTAGGGATCTGGCGTAAAAACGTCAACGTTGTTGTCTTCATTTCCTTCTCCCCGCCGATGGGCCACCATAAAGTAACAGATTGGTTGAAACTCTATAACAAAGATATCACTCTAAGGCGCTATAACGTTCAATATTAAAAATAANNCTTTCGTATTTCAATAATTGTTTGTGTCCCACAGAAACATAACAAGCCTTCTGTAAGGTAAAGGAAGTGACAATAATATTACAAAAAAATTATGTTTATATTGTGGGGGCAATCGAGAGGTCGGATCCATTTTGCGACTACCAATGCAAATTAATATCCGCATAAGTCCTACCCCTAACGGGCCACCGGCTATTAACTATCCGCACGAAGCGCGACATCTCAAATGTCACTTTACGCCGGAATCGTGTGAGTGAGAAGTGAAACCCCCGGCTGCGCCGGCCCAAGTAGCCCGGCTTTTAGTAGGAGGTAGTACTACAAAGTAGCGTAGCACTACCTCCTACTAAAGGTACATTTAAGATAGTGAAATTTTATGAAACAAGTAAAAGCGCACTGTATCGAGAGTAACATCGCGCCGTACTACTGCCATTATTACATTGAAAGGAAACCCTATTATTGATTTGTCGTTTGCATTGTTCATAGTGTGTATGTAAAAATAACGGTGTTGGTTTAATAAAAATAATTTAATAGTTAAATATGTATTATTAAACATAGGGTCACGGATATATTGTGCTCATATTTTATTGAGGAAATGTTAGTAGTTATTTATTCATTCATTTAAAAAATGCTCATACTAATATTAATTGTGATATATTTGATTTTTTGGACCAACAGGCATTCTAATCTAGAACTGGGAATTATGGAATGGCCTGGCGAAGCTCTATCAGACACTACCATATGTATTATGTCAAGCACACAATGTTTAATAACAAAACTGATAATAATTAAAATTAATAAATGTATGAAAAGATTTTGCCTTTATATCTTGATATCTGCTGTCGTTTGGTATGAGTTAGTGTCAAACAAAAGTGATAGCTATCGTGTCCCGTGTGGTAGCCATATTGTTCCGGTGGATGGGACCTAATCATGATCGTCTCCACGAGCCATCCGTTCACGTTCGACGTGGCCATTTTAACTAGCGTGCCCGAGCTGCCTTCGACGTCAGAGTCTGTGAAATAATATAAATTTTCGTATCGAGATGCATCTCCGCCATCTGCAGAGTGAGGCCCCGTCACTTCGCGGATGTCTGTCTCTCTTTCGACCCCGAACCTAGCCTCGTCGCCCAACAATTTCACTTCTACAGCACAAGTTCAGATCCGTAAAAAGGGTGGATGGGGTGACGGATGGCAAAATCACATGTATAACCATTAAGCCTTGCGGATGTTAATGGGTGTCACCGAATTGTTCCGTGTGCCTGTTTTTATAATCCTACTTAATGAAACTCTGTATTTATCACCGAACCTGTATATTTCATAATCTTCTACAAACATCTCATAAACTTTGTATATTAGAAGTATGTGGTGAGGCGCACCTGTTTTGTTGCTATCAAAGGATAAAGGTTTCGCCGGGGCAATATTACTTATGTTACTATGGCACTGTCTGGGTTATGTTAATACGCTAATGTTACACGTGTAAAGTGTACGGGTGTTATAATGGTACATTACGACAGACTAAATGTTAATGATGCTGGTTAGTAGGCGGTTTTCTATCAATCAATGTTACCGCTAGTTTGCTTTTAACGAAAAATAGAACTGGTCACCTAACAGAATCCGTATAAAGTCACCTAAGCTATTTACAAATACTAGGCCCAGTGTGACAGCAATGCAACAATGACGTCAGGAATAAGGTAAGAACATTTAAAAGGAATAATTACATGGTTTCCTAAAAAAATATTATATTTTTGTATATCAAACACAAAAATTATGAGTAATAACAGCGCCTCGCGACATACCACGTAACACTCCCCCACAAAATTCTCACCCCCTATTTCAGCACCTTAGGGGTTGAATTTCTAAAATCCTTTCTTAATGATCACTTACATCATAAAAGGTACCCTCAGTACTAAATGACAAGTTTCTACGTACAGTGGTTTCTTATATGCGCTGTCTGTCATTCACTCAATAAGTCACCCAGTAAAGAAAGAGTTTCCTGTTTTTGACTTTAATGTCTATATCACATCTACAATGTTACAAATCAATTCTTTAACCATCTATCCGTATAATCATCTTTAATTAAGTAATTGCTGTTTGAATAACTAAAAAATATTTTGTAAAAATTACTCTTATAAAAATAATCTCAGCGTTGTCCAAAAATATTTGACATCTGCTTCGACGAAGTGGCACAATAATTACTTACCCATATAGGCCGTGGCTTCTCTATTATCTCTATTGTCACTTCCTTTACCTTACAGAAGGCTTGTTATGTTTCTGTGGGACACAAACAATTATTGAAATACGAAAGCCAAACAA
>JAFELO010002296.1:11122-35388 GCA_017140195.1 Eumaeus atala
GAAATACTCTTTGGTACAGATATCTTGACAACTTGTGCATGATCTACCCATGATGAAAACAGTCTGGAATTGTTTATGAGCCTCACGATCCTCTGGTTTTGGTTCTAATCTGTAACATTAGAGATACAATGTTATAATAGAGAAGCAGCCGATCGTGAGAAATGGAAATCCAATGAGGAGACCAATACCCAACAGTGGGTCAGAATGTGATGAGAAACAAGAAGATGAAGATTATATTATACCCATCATTATCAATATCTACACTGATAATATGAAGACGAATAGTTTAATTATTTGTGTGAACACGCTAATCGCAGGAACTACTACTGGCTCGAAGTTCCAGTTTTAGAACTGTGTCATGGAAAGCTTTATTTATAAAATTGTTAGCATAAAATGAAGGTAAAATGCTGTTATTATGTGCGCATGTTTGTAGGTCCACTGTGACTATTTATTTAAAAGTTATAAAGCTTTGGCGCAGAATATTAAAAGAAAAATCCTATTCAGCATTTTTAAACTAACTTTTATAAGTTAACGTTAGTGCTTACATTACACGCACTAAAATTTTACTTTGTTTTTTTATTAAAATTGAATTACTTAAATATTGCTTTCGTATATTTACGCGAATGTTATTCATCGTTGTGTCTTTTAACGGATTTAGTTTTTCTTGTGGAATGAGACAGAATAACCGTCATGAACGAATATTTCAAAATCATTGTGCCATCCTGTTATACAATAATTGTAAAAATATATTTGAGTCATAAATAATAAATGGATGGGAATAAAATATATATTTTATTGTCATCCATTTATAATATACATTATAAATGGAGATAGATGACTTTGGTCACCGAACGAAAATTCTGGCTTGATCCCTCAAGTTTTTATATCCCGACGTTTCGATAACCTTTCGGCAGTCATGTTCACGGGCAGACTGAATACTTTAGTCGTTTGGTTGAGTATTTATATGCAGCAGAATCATTAACAATTAATTAGTCCGATTCATACAAAACGAGCTTATTATGTCTTGCAGCAGGGATGAGTAATTGTTTTGTTTTTGACTTAATTATATTTATCACCGGATCCCAAGCAGGTGGTACGACCCAACCATCCCCTCTCTTAAAATTTGGATGCTTTCTAATTTCAAAAGCCTCACAAATCATCCTTGCACGGAATCGAGACTCTTTCGCGATGATTTGAGGTCTGTCAAATCTAATATAGTGGCGGGCATTATCTTGTACATGTTGACAAACTGCAGACTTAGCAGAACGGGTATGTTTAACATTTTCAATATGTTCTTTAATTTAAAGAAACGTTATAAAATCCATTAAACAGACACAACAATGAATTACTTAAAGATAAAATATCCCGATACTTAAAAAAAAAATATTTCGATAATCTTCAGTAAAAAATTGCAGTACTAATAGTTCAGTGTTTGATAATTTAAACCACTTTCTTTTTGTAAAACGTAAAAAAGAAATGTCCCATCCCTTTTTACGGAATTGTGAATAGATGATTTTGACACAAATTATTGGTACAGGTAATAATTGGTGCAGTTGAATATTATATGCAAAAAAGGTATGCACTTGTTTTTATTACTTTAATGTAAAGTTGCAATATTTTCACTTTTTGTTTGTAACGCAGACTATTTCCTTTTACTTTTCATATTTATTTCAAATTGATTTGATTGATAATTTCTTCTCGTTCTGAAAACGACGACTGCTATAGAGTGACGTATGGAGTACTTATAGAGGCCCAAAATCTAATTTTGCGGCAATGTGTCGCCTATTACCGAAAACTGAAAAACTTAGTGAGGGGCTTTCTAATTCCGTCGTGTTTTGTGCGGTTTGCTAACCGTAGGCTGAAAGAGAGAGAACAACGTACCAAGAAACAAGAGGTAATGCTACTACTACTAGGTGCCAACCTACCTACCAATCGACGAAGGGTGCATTTTAGCGGTAAACGTGCAAATTTGTGTCTTATGGGGGGTTAACTTGGATTAATTTTGTCCGCCACCATAAAGAGGCTTTGACAACAAGTCCTTGACTTCACAAGTCCTTGACTTCAGACACAAGATTGTTCCGATGCTTTTCGACGTGTTCCCGGGAAATATTAGCACGGCCAGTGTATAAAAAATCCCCATTGCTGTCATCTGCGTAGTAATGAAGTAGTTTTCAGCACGTCATTGATATGCAGAACAAACAACGTAAGAGACAGAACACAGCCTTGGAGAACACCAGTATTGACAAATTTAAGAGCGGAATATGCGCCGTCAACCACGACCTTGATGCTACGATTTATCAAGCAGCTAGTGATGCAATCGCAAAATTTTCCGGAATTTGAACGTTCACGGTGCAAAACTGTACGGTTACTACTTCATTGTTACGCTGATGATAGCAGATATAGGTAGTGGGGATTTTTTATACACTGGCCGTGCTAATATTTCCTGGGAACACGTCGAAGTGCATCGGAACCGATAGTACTGGCGGTCACTAATTGTTTGGCGATCGTTTCAATCGTTGGATTCCATAATTCAATTCCACCGTGCTTCCGTTCCTCCAATGGGCTACATATTACACAAATATAACCATATAATTCATGACTTTGACGGGACTCGAACCCGCTACCGCTGGCAAAACATGCGTCGTAGTCCAGTTTACGTTGCCACGGCGCCAAATGAGCACGCCGAAATAGCCCTTCTACAGATCTACAACTATCAAAATTTTATGAACATTTACACCTAATTTTGAAAATTATTTTTTAACACTTGACGAATTAAAATAAATATGTAAACTATTTCCACAATTACTTACTTTTCATTTTACATTTACGCCCGGTTTCGACTTATCGTCAGGTATTATATTTTAAAACATTAAAAATATACCAGTACGAAAAATATTCTTCAATTTGTTCAAAAGTAATGAACTCACACTCAAGCATGCTGATGGGACCTAGTCGTATAACAGTGTCCTCCCGCTCCCCTCCGAGCTCACAATAGAGGTAGCGATTAGTAGCGCATTGTACGTTGTCATAACGTAATAATATTTTTCCCCATCGCGCCGTGGGCATCCGGAGGTGTAAACAAGAGTACCATAATTTGTAACACACGTAATAAAAGAGGTGGCTTCTCGTGGTATTTCCATACTAAAACCTTAAAAAGGTGAGTTATATGCTAATGGAACATGCTTTTAGGCATTTGAGTTTGAATATTGAAATAATACTGTTCCTTTGTGACGGGTGAATGTTGCATCCATTTTCTTACAAATAAAGTTTCTCCCAGCTGGTTCGTATACGAATTCATAGTGATTTTTTTTACCGCTCGTTTGTTCGCCTATGATACAAAAACATCCGAAATGGATAGCGGTCAAGAAAAGTGCCAAAAGATAAATTCTACTGGACGTCATGTGCGTACATCTTTGGCGACACTCGACTTGCGAATTTATTACCCATTCACATTCGCGTCAATTATCATCAACTGCTAGAGTGATTTCCAAATCAATAAAGTAATTACTTTTTTTTCGTGTCCGAGAAGTAAAGAAAAAAATATACGTTCATTATTATGACGGTGTACCGGGCTTAATTGCGTTTTTTAAAATTTACATGTGGACTGAAACAAATTTCCGTAATACGATTACGGAGATAAAAATGGAGATCAAAATCTTGATTATGATCAAGTGATTTTAACAAACTATTAACATTTTGAAATCTCAATGAAAAATCATAGGAATATAAGCTCAACATGTGTATCCGCGTGTAACAATTAATACATTATTGTGTACACATTCATTTCGTTTTTCCAATTTCTTTTTTAGTTCATTTTATATTCATTGAGCCTAATTTGGACTGAATAGAAACTTGAGTACATATATTTTTGATCGTTGAGCACATACGTTCCCGACGCAAAATTCAATATTGAACGTTGTCTGTTTACATTGATACACATTGATGTCTTTCAACGCTCTCTTTGTGTTTTTACATTAACAGAGCTTGATTTGGACTGAGTAAAAACTTGCATACATACATTTTTGATCGCTAAGCACTTACACTGATGACTTTCAACACTCATTTTAGTTGTGCTATTAACAGGTTTATTTGGACTGAATAAGAACTTGCGTACACACATATTTCATTGTTAAACACATACATTGAATACGTTGCGTATAACATTAAATATTGAACGTTGTCAGGTCACATTGTTACACATTGATGTCGTCCAACGCCCTTTCTTAGAGTTTATATTAACAGAGCCTAACTTGGACCGAATAAAACTTGCCTTCATAGATTTTAGTTTCGGACTTACATCGCGGACGCTGCGTACGGGATTGAAAATTTAACGTTGTCTGATCCGTTGTATTTACCAATTCTTTTCACCATTACGTTTCATTTTGTGCACAAACATTTCGATCTATTGAAAAGCGACGGAATAAAACATGAAATAGGTGAAGCCACAGCGCTTTGCCAGTTCCAATTATGACAAGTCCTTTGAAATAAAGACTAACGACATTCCGTGATCGTGTTTGATAACGATATTCACCTAATTCTAAACCTTACCCTATTCGGAGAGGCGGATAACGGTTTATGAAACAATTCGGATATTTTTGAAGTGTAGGCTGAGAATCCGGTTTAATTATATTTGTGTAAATGAATGAAACGATAGTAATGTTCAATAGGTTTATTAGGTTTGGCTTTATAAGACTAATGTGGTACATGTCAAACAACAAATATACAATATGTAACACAGATCCTGTTGTTCCTGCCAACGGCGTAATCAGAAACGATGTCCAATTCAAAAAGTGCATGTCATTCACTAGTACTGTTCAACTTAAAATCCTAACATATAATAAAACAGTGAAAAGTGTGTCTGTAGATTAAATTTAATTTATAAGGCGAGAAAGAACCATAAGTACCAATAGAGGAAAAGCAAAAAAGTAAAGAGCCATTAGAGAACAAGATACGCCAACCTCTGAGAGTTATAGACGGATTTCAATGATTTTTTTTTCATTGTATAGCTAATAAGCCTGAGTGGCATGTAGAGTATCATTTGTTTTGATAACTTGAGCCACTGATGTAACCTTCGGGGAATGTCCGGCACGCTTTTCGTCGTTCATCGGCCTTCTCTCCATTCTGCAAACATTTTGTACCACCGACAAACGGTGCTGTTGTCCAGAGTATCTTCTCCGTCCGAATCTGGACTGTGGCAGCCCAGATTCGGAATGCATCCTCGCACTTAACATCGTTTCTTATACAAAATTTCATACAGGTTATTTGTTCCAATTTTTTGAATAGGTGAAAATCGAAGACGAACCAAAACACGTGCAAGCATAGCAGCTATCAACAATTAACCGAACATTCAAGATGGCCGAACTTGTCAACATTAGTGAAAGACATATGTACCAATATAAAGCCACAAAAAAATCAAAATTGGAATATTTTTTATGACTTTTTGAACACACCTCGTAAGCCCGAAGAAATGTTATATGTGTGGTGTTCTTGATAAATAATAATAAGAATAATTAAAAAATATATTAAGCTTCAATGATGTAATGCTCAAAATAAATTGGGTTTTAACTATTACCGCCCTCACCACGTGGAAGTACTACCAGCTTATCTTATTGTGAAGCAAGATTTTTTTTTTCTGGACGTTCAGTTTAGCTTATCCGTCTCAGTTCTACATCCGATGTCAACAAATGTGATGTTTCCCAAACAAATTTGACTCTTATTAGCTATACAACACAGAAGGTTCATTCAAATCCGTCCATTATTTCCAGAGATTAGCCTGTACAAACCTACAAACATGCAGACAGATATTTTTTCCATATTTTGTATCTACTAATGTTTTATACGTAAAAAAAGTGTGTCTGTACATTCAATATTTTTCAAAATCATTTTTGTTTTTGAAAAATTATTATATATTTGAGATAGATTATTACTAAGCGAAAAATAATTTTATTCTCATTTGGTCACCATCATCACCCATTCACATCAGCACCGTAATATGCAGATGAAATGCCCTATACTAACGTGCCCTCTACTAGTGGACTGACCACCGGATATCACAAACGTGACACAATGGTCCGCACTTGGAATCGGTATTAGGAGGGCAATAATTACGTTTTAGGATTCCGTACAGAAAGGGGAAATGAGGAGCCTATTACTAACTCCACTATTTATATGTCCGTTTATCAGTCTCTTCGTGAACCGAGACACATAATAAATTAATGTTTTAAGCGGGTCCATGTAACAACAACAAGGTTTGTTTGTTTGCCATCATACTAGGTATATTCCTTCCTGTACAAGTCCGGCTCGCACTTAACCGACTTATTGTTCCTCTAACTCTTCATTATTCAACATTTATGCAGCTGTGAATATTGCGGATTGGCAACAAGGGGATAGTGGTTAGCATTTTGCTGTAATTTTAAAGCCTGGAATATATCCAACAAAAATTTGTTATAAGTGAAACGATAGCCAAACCATAATGTAAACCGTTTATTTACATTTATTTAACTGTGTTCATAGATATAGGAGGACTGAACGCCATCTGGAACGAGCTCGTAAAGCCAAGAGCACTTCAGTTTCTAGACCTCCATGTAATCCATTGATGTTTTCTGGGTCCGAATCCCCTTCCCGTGACCTTTTTCTGTCACACGTTTCGCGTATTCATTACCTTCGCTTATACGAGGGAGCGTAACTGGAAAACTGTGCTAATGTGTCGCTGTATATTTGGGTACGTGTGAGCATCACTTAAAAGGGACCTTCCCTATTTCGTTTCTATAATAGGGTGATAGATGAGTACCTCACCATCACGACAGTCTAGACGACATAGCGGGAGTGGGCAGTTCCCAGATCTCCTCCCCCGCGCCAGTTCAATTCTTCTACAATGCTGCTGACATGACATTTTGCAGTTGCAATCAATGCTCGTACTACACACATGAGCAGTTTACGACACCAGATACTGTCACTTATCACACGGTTTTTTGTGTTGGCTCCTAGCCTCTTATACTCCTCCGAAGTGGGAAGTTAATAAAGATGTGAGAAATTATAATAAAAAAGATATATTGTAAGGCATCATTGACGTGTGAAATATAATTTAGCCTACGACCATTGTTATGATTCGGTTGGGTTGCTCGGAAAGTAATTTCTTACTGTATTACATAATTTATTGTTTATATTTTTTCTATTTCACGGGTCTTAAGAGTAATCGTATGATATTTTAAAGCGTTCCTCAATATCATATTTCATTGGATTGTCAGATACAAAGAGAACCATAATTTTAGAGCTATCAAGTAATATAATTGAACTGAGAATTTATATAGGTTGTCCTGTAATTAAGTAAACCGAGATAAAATTCGCAGGTAAAAGTTTCTTTATTGCGATGAATAAAACGTCTGCTGGGTCATTTTCCTCACTGCAGTATTCATCACTAGATTCTCATTTATTTTTTACCAAAATATCCGTACTGAATATATTGGTGTATTGTATTAACAATGATGCTTGGGCCATTGATAAGAGGGCAGACGCGTCATTGACGGACGATAGTAATTTATAATGCCTGCGAGTATTCCTATGGATTTAGTAATTTTGTCTTATCAAACGTAAATTACTAATTGTGTAAATAAAAATAAAATAGATAAGCATAGATTGGAATGAATTTCGAAAGAAAACGGTTACGAGATTGAACACTCAACTACTAAAATAATTTGCATTTCGTCATTTGACATGAAAGCACAAACGTTGTACTTAGATTTTACTTACTATTTTTGCGAATACTTTTTGAAATTATTCTAATGGATTATTTCAAATAACGTTAGCTGCGTTATACAACTAATTCATTTAAATGTAGATTTATTAAGATTTATTTTAGTATGAGGTAGTGCCATGCTGTATTCCAGCGGAATTCCGAGTGTATACCTTCCTCTCTTTCGCATGATACCAGCGTAAAGTGTCTCTGATATTCTCAACGAAATGGTTACGAAATAAATATTTTGTTTATGGATTCCACTAAAAATTGATTGTTATACACCGCACCACTTCACATATTACTGATATTTATCATTGTCACTAATTACTATTTTAACAACATATCAGGGCCCAATATATAGGCTCAGAATGACGGTTAATCGGTTTATATCTATAGTTTTTTAAAATAACAATCGTGAAGTATGAAGTTTTTCTAACATGAGATAGCAAATTAAATATACTTAGTCGGGTCATAAATTCTGTCACTTGCTTATTGTGATATGATTGACATTTGTTTGTTTTTAGAAAAACCAGGTATATATCACTAGCATTCCGACCCGGCTTCGCACGGATATTTCACGTAATATGGCAAGAAAATATTCATTAAAGGAACATATAAACTTTAACCTTGTTCTCGTGTACATTACGCGTTACAAGGACAACAAATGCAATTTATGACAGAACGACGCCTGTCGGAACATCTAAATGTCAATAACTTCTGCAGATATATAAGAATATATTTCTAAGACGTATAATTACATCATAACATTGTGGCATGCCATTTTAAAAACAGGGCCGTTTTGTTTTGTGGAGTAGCAAAAATTAGCCAGATTGTCAACGCGCGACGTTACAAAATATGGCGGCTGACGTTTAGGCTCATTGAACATATTTTAATATGCATAACATGTACATTGAATATCTTGATTTTATCTTGATTTCAGTATCACAATATTGATTGACACAAATATGAACTAAGCTCAAGTGTTTTGAGAGAAAATAAAAAAAAACCCTAACCGCGAAGATAACGGCGGAAGCTGCAACTTCTGCGCACAGTTATTTTTATTTCTTTATATTCGTCGCCGTTGTTGTTGTCGTGTCAAGCCGTGAGTGTTAAAATTAGGAACTAAAATTTGTCGGAATCGAACTCAGCTGTATTCAATCCGGCTACTTGTTGGCCCGCCACAAGACAATATCTGACCCTGTTTATATGGCTCTGGCCCTGAATATAGCTAGCCGTAATGAAATACTGAGATTAAGACAGTACGACTGCGACATATATGTACGAACATATGAAAATAACTTAACAATACCAAGCTAATTACGAATATTCAACGTGAGTCCGCGATTTTGAATACAGGTCAATATTTGCGGTCAGTCGTGTACAGCAGCACACACAATTTCGGCGCTTGATGCCTTCAGTGAGTCCAAATTGGGATGAAGTTTTGAGCAGGCTACTGTGGGCGTACACCTTATCATTTTGTTTGTTGTAGCTCTCCTCCACGCCAAGAAAATTCTGTATCTAAAAAAAGAATTTGAATTGAGAAAAGAAAATACAGAAATAGCGAAAACCATGAGGCGCCGCTAGAGTACGAGTATTAGCACTAGTAGCGCCTCATAGTTTCGCGCACATGACAGGCGTACTCCGTATTTCAGTCTTTGCGTGATATGTTTATATATCGCCTATATAATACTGTTGTACAGCCTTTCTCAATAAATAGACTATCAGTGCATTCATTTGTGAATCAGACCTGTAGTTCCTAAACTTTCCGCATTCAAATAAACAAACCATTTATCTTTGTAACATTTGTGTAGATTTAAGCAAGAGGTCGTGTCGTTCTGCACTGCAGCCGAATTGGACTGGCACAACAGGGGTGGTATCTCGCTCACATGATACAGCCGTAAAGTAATGACAGCTTCAGGGAAGGTGGAAAAAAATATGGCGCATGAGCATAACAATTGTGTGGATGTTTATAGGAGTTGGTAGTCATCAGAAGACTCTCACTGGTTGTTTGGTCCTCCATAATAAGAAAAAATGTTTCCCGGCTGGTCCTGAAGCTATTTTTTTAAAGAAAAGTGATCTGTAAATAGTAGTAAATAATCTGTATTACCGTATACCGGTCGGCCCTGGGTGGGTGTGTCGGGCTGTTGTGACGAGAAACGTGGTGGTTATCAACTCATAAAGACCGCGAGAGACTTCCACTGCTATTGCGGGGTGTCTCGGATTTGTCAGCTATAGGATGCCCCGGCTGTTCATAATATTATGGCATGTTCAACAAATCATGAGGTCCCGGATTCGAGTCCAAGGTTGGACCGAAACTTGTATTTTATAGTTTCATTCCTTTTCATTTCCGAAGTCATTCAAACTTATGTTAATAACAATAATGTTGTATATACAATAAAATAAAAAGTTTTAATATTAAACATTGATGATTATGTTTCATTTGATTCTGGCTATGCAGCGTGGGTCCATTCACCCATAGTTGTTATTCAGACGTGTTGGCCTCCTTCCCAAAAATGCTCCACCGGAAGCCGACAAGCTGCACGATACGCGATAACATAGCTATCGCTTTTATCATGTGAGCGAGAGGAACTTCATCGGTCGTGCCAGGCCAAATTCTCTGCAATACAGCATGGCACTGCCACTTATATATAAACTGTATTCGATATTAGCAAGGTATCTAAATATTGCCGAGATATTTTCTGTCGTCACCACCACGTTTCAAGCCTTGTCGTGGCGTTGGGGCTCAGTAGCCTGGAGTGAGACCTGCCACCTTGAATGAAGCCTGTTGGACCGAGTGATCTGCTCATTGTACCTCTCTTATAAGAAGTGGGGACTAAAGTGCAGGAGGAGGCGCATTTGCGTACGGAGTAATGGGTGAGGTTCTCATTTTCATTGACTTTATCCCATCACATTGCACTGTGTCAAAGTTGTCGGGGTTGTCCTGTGGTGGGGCTAAACCATTCTGTGGACAAAACGTCGGGCCCTTAGGGGAATGACCAGCCGTGGGGGTGTCCTAATTACTTGTTGTTCCAGAGCACCCCACCAAAGGTGGCACTGACGGCATTCACGGTGGATTTTGTGTGTGTGTGTGGCCCCAAAAGCTTTGGATACAACCCAGGGCCGTTAAAGAATCGTAATTATTTCCCCGCGCCAACAAAAAATGCCATCTGTCACAGTCCGCGACACTGACTGTTGGCACCGGTTCATGTGTTGTGGTGTGGTGTAATACAACAACGGTATGAGAAACATTCAACATTTGAGAGTTATGTAATATGTATTTGTGTGGAACTGGTGTGTGTGATACTGAAAGCTGTTCTGATGAATATTTTACTTCTTTCTGTCGTATGTTATCATAAAAGTGAGACAAAAGAAAGGAGATTGCTTTTCGTTTGAGGACTTGGATTATCCCGAAACCAAATGTTCCCCAATATTTCCCGGGATGCTTGTTAAAGGAGTCACCTTTTGACGTGATTACCTCTTGTAAATCGATACCCCTAGCTCGATGCACTAGAAAGTGTGAATTCGTAGTACCATAGCGTAGCATAGGTTAACGTAATGTTCCGAATGGGTGGAGCCTGCACGTGAGCCGTCTCTTTCACTCCATCGGGCAGTGCGTTCACAGAGTGATTAATAAGAGAACCATTATAACGTAAAATTATATTGTCTGTAAATTATGTTCGACTTACATAAACCAAATATTGATGTTTTAACATTGACGTCTTAAGTTTATGCGAATGTTAGACATTACAATAAAACTAATTTTGCGGATTTTATCGCGGTTTATTGAATTATTTATGTAGCCCGGTGTTTCAGAAGCTTTACGGAAACCATAGTCACGGGTGGACTGAGATGACAGATGTCCTGATGTACCAAGTTTTTAAAAGTACCCGAAGAATTATAGTTTCAGTTGTTCCGATTAACTCAAACAGTACAGATTATATCTTGCTGTCTTGAGGTGTTATGTTTACCTTTTGATTTGATTATGTTCACCACTGGATCCCAAGCAGAGGGAAGAACCCAGCCATTTTCTCCATTGAAATTTGGATGTTTTTAATCTCTATGACAATCAAGGAAGTAAATCGGTGTTCCCTAGTGATGATTTGCGGTCTAATGCAATGGCAGGGGCCAAGTTCAGCATGCTCACAGGCCGCAGATTTTGTAACACGTCGGTGTTTCATATCGGCTACATGTTCTTTAACGCAAGTTTTTATAGACCTTTTAGTTTGTTCTATATAGGAGAGTCCACAGTCACAATCAAGCTTGTACACTCCTGCGTCTTGCAGAGGGATAGGGCATTTCACTGATGGTAAGAACTGACTAATCTTCTTTGGCGGCTTAAAATAAATCAAATATAATCAGTTTTCTACACTAATGAATATAATATATTTGTATTTTGTTATACACAGATGAATGAGAAATTTGATCCTTTAACTGACCACCGCTCATAAACATCCGCATAGAGCTTATTCAGTCGTTATAAATTAAACCACCTTCCACCCTAATGGGCCACCGGAAATTCACACACCGCATAAAACGTGTTAATGCGGTACTATGCAAATGTCCTTGAGCTACGGTTTCGACCAAGTCACCCTCTGACAGTCTGTCAAATGTGTGTGCACAGTAATTTATACAGTATTTCTCATTTGTGTGTGTGTATTTAGGTTGATTGAGATCAGAAAGAAACCGGATAGGACATTGGAGTATCCAATTTCCGTAGCTACATTCCGGAAATTCAGATTTCTTCTAGTCACACTACTGTGTTCGCCGTGAACTCTTCTGGTTAGAATAATGACTAAGCGATGGTATTCTGTTAGGCACGCGAATCTTTTGGTCTTAGACAGGTGAAAGACTCTAATGTCGTTGAGACATAAAAAACTTAAATTTTAATAATGTCTTGTACCATAGTATGGTACAGCTAGTAAGCTGTGTCCTGCGTTTTCATCCACGCCTATCCCTAAGGAATGATCATTTTTAGGAGAATATTATTTTTACTTTCACACAACGATATGCATGTAGATTACATATATCTGTGCCAAATTTCACGTTCGTCAATCGATTTTGCGTGAAGGAGTAACAAAGATGCAAAAAAGCTTCGAAATTCTAATCTAAGTAGAATTTACAAGTTGGGTACCATTAAAAAATTAACACGACTGCATGCGATTTTAAAAGAGTTTATATCCCCATAACGTAGTGTTCTCCATGTCAGATTTTTAGCATTTTTCCTTTTTATGGTAACGATGCAAGAATGTGTTAAAATTATTCCATTTGAAACTAGAATGCTGATGGTGTCAGAAACTTTAAAATGGAATTAATATCAATAGTTTTATAGATTCAAGCTTGCCAACAAAAAATTGTGTGCGTATGCACACGCGTGAGAATTAACACTTCTTTGGCGTAACGATATAAAAATCTTTCGACTTATTTTACGTTTATAGAGAAAAACGACACTAACAATAGAGGAAGGCATATAATGTGTTTAAAAATTTATATGTACGTTATACGTATATGATATCTTTTTGAAAAAGTTATAACCAGAATATTAGAAATAAAACTGGTTCTCCTCCCAAGTGAAGACATGGGTAACACAGAGAGACAGAATGTGGGGGAGCACGGCGCTATTAACAAAGACCAATACTTCGCCAATAAACACAAGGAGCTGCTGGAGGAATTGAAAAGGCAAATGAAATTGGAAAATGTTGAAACTCCGAAGAAGAAAATTAATTTGAACAATCCCATGAAAGTACATTAATTAATTAATTGAATATGGCTGACTTATTGGCGTCGGTTTTTCGTGACAATGTGAGCGCGCATCGTAAAAAAATACTTTTATATTTTTTTTCTAACACGCCAAAAGGAGTATGACTTCAAAAGATCTTCTGAGGATACCCAAGTTTAATAAAAACAAATTCTTTGTAGCTCGCCATGGTCTTTTACATAGTCATCGCAACGTTTTCAACATACTGACTTTATATGTTTCACCCCATGACTCATTGACAACGATTAAGGCTTTATCTTGCTCACAACATGTTGGTATACATCAGATCAAGTCAGAACAGGGCAGCGAAGCCAAGTAGGAACTTGTTTATTGGATTTCATTGCAAATTTTGCGTGGCTTCAGGTTGTTTATTTGTCTTTACGTTTTACCTAGTTTTAATAGACGAATACTTAATAGTTATGTTACGGAAATTTCCATACATTGTGGAAAAGGACATGTTAAAGCTATATTTTTAAACCTGGGCATAACTCATACGGTCAATTTTTCTATTAGACAATTGTTGGGCGTCTGATTAAGGCTAAGATACGAATTTACTCAAAGAAATTTTGCTTAATAGTGATCACCTTAAAAAGTATAAGACTCTTGACGTACACTGCTGCATTAGAGACTTTGGGAGCGTGCTAAATGGTTTCATTTAGCACGCTCTCTGAGACAGATAGAGAGAGAGAGAGAGAGTATAGTCATGTGCTAATATATAATACAAGATTACCTCTGATAAGATTATATCACCAAGTATTTATTTTATTTTATGATAAATATTTATTTTATAATATTGCATGCATATTATCTATTTTAATCTCCAGAGCTGGAAAAAATAAACAATGGCAGCAACAAAATGTTATGTATTTTAATTTTTATTGTATTTTAATAGAAAATATTTTTTTATAGAATAGGGGCAAGCATTCCGAGCCTTTTTTGCGACTAACGACGCCCATGAACCTCGATGCGCTCCCCCCTCCCCCATGGGCTATTCAAAAACCGCACAATACGCGACACAGAAGATTTACTGAAACTTTAAGGCTGGATTATATGAGCAAGAGGTACTACCATGGTACTGCCAGCCCAGTTCCGCTGCAATGTAGCGTGGCACTACCTCTTGCTAAAGATGTAGATTGTAGGGAATGAAAACTTAACCCTTAGATTTCATACTTAGTATTATGGTCTAGGGACAAGTACTTCTGGCTGCCTAGCGACGAACGTTACTTTACATCTTATTAGTTCAAGTTATTGTATCTTCATACCACATTCACATTCCAGTAACACAAATGAGTTTCACCGTCCACAACAACTGTATAAAATATACTGACGATAGATTTCAAATAAACACTTATGTTCACTTTCATCAGACGAGGACAACATTCTTGACATTTAAGCAGAACGTTATTTATGTAACGACGCAAGTCCCCTTATAGAGAAAAATGGCTGATGCAGCGGACTCCTCCGCACGATATATTAAATTAAAGCAATTTATAACTCCTCTACAGAGTTCCCCGGTCTGTCCGCAATGCGACGCTCTAAGAGGGTGTCAATGTACGAGACTGTTGAGAACTAAGAAATACAGAAATACTGTTCAAGTAGACTCACATTCTGATAATGCGTTGTATAGATGATATTTTGGTATTATTCTACATGAACGTTCTGATACTCGCGCCAGGGAAACAAAACCGATACAATATGATCAAAGTCTATATACTTTATTTCAATACACAACACTTTTGTTTGACAAACATTTTATTTGTGAGAGTAGAGGAAGCGTCGCCCTAAAAGACTTGATAGTCAGCTATGAACTGAATATCTCAATTACTCAATATATCCGCTTAGAGTTCGGCGGTGGAACATTAAAAGTGCCTAATGTTACGATTTTGAATATTTTATACTCTTTCGAAAATTATCCTGTATTTCACTAGTGTCGTGCCTTTATATAAAAGAATCATTGTCCTGTTCCCCCTAAAACATGATTATATTGTCGCTACACAGCTGGTATGAAAACATCGAGCACGTCAACTTATCAATGAGGGTATTTATCTCAATAAATTATGAGAACCACTCGATATTTCTATACGAGGGAAAGATAAAGAGGAATAGACATCGAAAACGTTTTTTTATAATAGCATGTATATATTTTTTGGCAATTATTGATTCATTATTATGGGTTATATATTAATAAGCAGGTATATTTATTAATAGAAGTTCCATGCAGTCCAACATACTCAGATATTTCAATTATTAATTATATTGTAATACATTTGAAGAAGTGTTTGTGTTGCTTTAATAATATCCTACTACTATTGAAGATGCGAAAGTTTCTATGTTTATTACATTTGTATTATTTTACGTACTTTTGTTATAGAATTAACGGGGGTCAAACAGTGAGCCACATATTAAAATATATTATGTTTAATATGTATACTATAGTATATAGTATAGTTTATAGGATGACATGAAACGAACAGGTGAACAGAAGGCTTTGTAGTGGCATTCACAAGGATTTCTTTTTAAAAATAGACGTCTCTCACGTCATTAAAATAGAAGTCACGTCGTCGTCGTCGTGGTTGTAAATTAGACTTCTGTAGTGATGTCCCAAACGGAAAGGCTGCGGATAGTATCTATCTATACGACTCACTGGAATTACTTATTTTCGATGTAAAAACTTATCTCTTAAAAAAATATATAGCTAATTTAGTAGTAAATTGCGGCTTACATAAACTTTAAAATAAGGATTTTGAAGTTAATGTAATATAGTGTGTTTAGGTTGAATGTAGCATGCCATAAAATTAATTGCTTTTATATACTGATTAAAAAATAAAGCCAGGAATTGTAACAAATTATTAAAACATATTGTAAATCTGAGGGCACAAGAATACCCAAATTGTATACAATTGAAAGGTAACAATAGTATTTTCATCAAATTACCAGATAAACTACATCATTTTTATTCCAAAGTAATTTCCAAAATAAATTTGGCTACAAGGCCCCATTACGGACTTGTGGCCAAAGTCGTCCAGTACTACTGGGGAGGGATAAGCATTAAAAGTGATGGCTATTCTATCAGGTTACGAGTAGCCGGTTATTAATTAGACGTAAGAAAAATGCGCTACGCATTGACATAACCATTGTTTTAGTGGGTCACGGTATTCAACAAATGATTTGATTATCTTGTACGTAATTTTTATGCAATTGATATCAATTTTAGTTAAATTTACCGAAAGTGATAGATGTACTAAAACTTAAAATTCACAATTATTTACACCAATTTCGCATCCTTTGTATGGTAAAGTATAAATCTATGCTACGGTGAAAAAAAAACACCCCTACATATATTTCAAAGCATTGAGACCGGAACAACTGAAGAATACCTAGGTGGTAATCCAAATACCGCTTGTATTGGATTGGTCTTCGCTTCCACAGCATAAGTTCTGGTCCGAAGATAAAAGAAATACTTGGCTCAGAAACATAATTTATATTTAATTCCCGAAAATATCGGTACCGAAAAATATAGACCGTATGGTTGAACATTTACGGATGGCAATTATCCATTACATTTAACATAAAAATTCTGTGACACCGGTATTTAATATTTTGCCAATATGTAACTACTTATGCAACTACTTTGGTCTCATAATGAAATACATTTCTATTTATAAAAAATGTACACATAGGTTGTATACTGATTTTAGGATAACCATTTAAGTATCGAAATGATAAACATTTATGTATGAAAATAATAAAACGTTTCTTCTATTATGTATATATCAATTACGTTTGTTCAAAAGGAGTTGAGGGACTCCAAATTGCGATGATGTTGTGAGCCGGCCTTCTGCTACAAGTGTTGCCATACTTTGTAATCCAACGAGTTCAAGTCTGGACTGAAGGAGGCGCAGTTTTCTTGCCGGATTAAAAAGTGAATTTCAGGCGCAGTCAACCAGTCTTGCGTGCTTCCAGGGCCTCTTACAGAACATGGTATGAGAAATAGGTTTCACAAGATCCATGAGGACTGTACTTTGAAAGACAAACACATTCGTTTTTACGCCTTTTTCATAAAAAACTGTATCTTAGTTAAGCCCCGATATGAGACTAACTATATTCTGTGAGACTAACCAGACTATGACTGTGGGCGGAGAATGGCCTCGCTGGACATGGATTATCATTTTGTTCATTGTAGTTCTCGTCCACGGTAACCTACAGGTTGAGTACAACTCAAGGGCTATCAGTTTCTGCTTGCGTATGGGAATTATGTCCATTCGCGCCTTCGCAGCTTTTACCGCTGGTGGCGCTCCAACAGAGCGAGACGGACGCGACGGCTCTTGCCCTTTAAATTATTTTTGTTAGATCTTTCAGTGATACGATAAGCCAGTCTTCCGGGTAAATATTTCTATTATATATTACACATTATATATACATTTAGGCAAAATCGTATTTTGCCAAAGATATCTTGCCAAAATGATAGAAAAATATTGATTTGTTACTAATACATTAACTACATAGCAATGGATCTAAATTGGGAGAAAGGTATGAGTACACAAGGATTTACCATAATATATTTAATATTATGTCGCGGTATTATTAAAAATGTGATCGGGTGGCCGATATCTAAGCATCATTCGGTGAGATTAATGACGCCAGACTTTCAGGTTGATCTCACTGTCATGACGCGTTTAATTTACGGTCACATTGTATAAATGTATCCTAATTTATTATACAAGGAATATCAATAACTGTTCAAATACAAACTGTTAAAGTACATGAAATAAATTTCACGATACACTTATGGAGTATCAATGAGTTGTTGAATATATTGAAAATTTTCAACAATAGATAACAAGAATAATCACATAAATTGCGGTAAATAATAGCAAGGTATAATTCAATTGATCATATTTTTTCACATTATCATGTGCTTCTCTATCTTATATATATAAATAAATTGGTGAAAAGCTGTCTGTATCTACTGAAAGGATTTTATCCTTGAGAGGAGCGATTCACGAAGAAAGTGAAATTATACACCAAAGAAATTTGGCGTACACGAGGGAATCCGGGGCGGATCGTTAGTGAAATATAAAGTAAGAGGTAGTGCCATGACATTTTTCTCTACTTCGCTTTACTACCAGAGTGGTATCTCAAGCTCACATAACACCACGGTAAAGTGACATCTATGTTGTCGTTTCGTGCGATTTGTGAGTAGCCGTTTGTCGATCGGTCGATTCATCTATCCAACTTACCTCACTAGAATCACACTCACCGCCGCAGAGGTAGTCTTTAACATTGTCCGAATATTTAATCCGTTCTCATCGAAACGTTCGGCCCTAGCGATATTCATCAATGTAGAGCAGCAGTGACTCACCCCGACCAATATAGTGTTGGTTGTTATTAAGCTCTTTAGCATAAATTTTGTACCGAGAATGTTCATTTTAGCTACAAAAAATTGTTATTAGGATATAATCAAATCAAAATAGGAAATTTCATCAATTTTGAACCATTTTTATTACTAAAATATTATTATATTACAGCCAGTGAAACCGCGCAGCACTACTCAAGTCGTACTAAAATATGTGTTTTAAGGCAGAAAGCTTTTTTCATTAGTGGGGTGTGATTTTCGAGAAAATATTTAGAAGTAAAAGTGAAGTCGAATTTACGCTTTTCAATATCACATAATATGCATTTTGTTAATGCATGTTAACTTGCATAATTTTAGTTTTGCTGTTACTTTGCATACAACACAACAACAAAAACACACCTTTTAGCCAACTCTCTAATGGGGTGGACAGAGTGAGCGGTGTGCCAGTTTACTTTGTATTATACACTTTAGGAATGATATGCACTATCATTATAAGAGTCAAAAGTCTGGTTGCACACTTGTATCACAAAGTTATACCTGTGTGTAACGATTATGTGGATGCCTTTGGGTGTCGATATTATCAAAAAACTCCGAAGTCGTGTTTCCATTCATGCATATATTATATATTATTATAAATTTGTATATATGTTCCATATATCGTACTTTTACTGCGATCTATCTACTGGCACTACAGATAGGGTCGGTGAGAACTCACTGCGACGATAAATACATGTTTTTTTTTTTCAGGTCTAAGAAAATGATTAAAGCGCTGTTAGAACTTTTCACTCTTAAAAAGTCCGCCCCTAACGTACGACTAAAACTTACAAGCTTTTTGTGAAATTACTTGTCTCAACAACGTTACGTGGCACAAAAATCAAGGACTTATCACTAAGATCTCCCTCATTCCACTAATAATGATTTTAATACTAAAGTTTATTTTAAAATTGTAGTAATTCCACATTTTTTAAAATTGGTGAGTTCCCTTTTGAGAGTCTTTCCTATTCATGAAATAACTTATTAGCTTTAAGGTTCTAGTACAAAAGACAAAATTTTCGTAAATAACATCGTACCTTATAATTACCTAAATCCGGCCCTGGCACTAAATTTAAGCTGACGTCTCACCTTCTCATGAACAAACCTGGTAAAACAAAATTCATCAAAATTCTCATGAGTTACAAATAATTTTGTAATTATGCGTATAATATATGCAATACAGAGTCCCTAACTGTCTGTCTGTATGTGATCCATTTTCTCAAAATATACTGAAAGGAGTTCCGTGCGGTATTCAAGGTCTTGTTTTAGAATTGTTTCAAACCTTCTTCGTCTATGTTATTCATGGACGAAGACTCGGTGGATCGCAAATAATTTTACCTTTCAGTACGAAACAATTGTTTCTCTTTAACAAGTCTCTTTCATGTAATATTTAATAAACAATCTCTAAATCATTGTCAATAACATATTTGAGTTAATTACTATATAATTTAAGTTAATAATATCGAAGAAAGTTCCACTTTATAAAAATATGTAATAAGCTCTATTTTGTCTCGGTTTAATCGATATTTCAGAAGCTTTACAGCTTTCAATGTTGTTATAGCATAACAATTTGTCATCACGCGTGGAATTACGATTAGAAATAGCAAGATAAATCTTCAAAAATTTTCGTGTAGAGTACTCACCAATTTAAACGGAATTCGTAAGACGGAAATGAGGTTACATTAAACACCAAGCTTTTGTATCCTTCCAAATGTAACTTTTCTGTCTGACTGAACAATACGTTCCTCTCGGTCGTTGAACATCATACCAATATCTCGGGCGATAAGTCGTGCAGTAAAAGTGTTGTAAAATTTTAGAAATAATACTCGTATAAATGCAAATTTGTATCACAGAGCGGCGTACATAATTGCAATACAACTCGCGACGCGGGGAAACACAGATAATGCATTCGGTGGCAGAATTTTGACAACAACATAATTTGTGATTCTGCTGTGAATTATGAGTAAGCTCTACAATTACGAGTTGTGGATGCACGCACAGGCATAGTAATTATGCCTATTCTATAGAAAAAAAAGTATATTTGTTTTATACTATGTTGTAAGCACAGATTTAATCTGCATTCAGTGTTCAAGCGCAAACAGCAAAAGTAAATATTATTAAATCCCAATTGGATTTTCTTGTTGAAGATGTGAGGCGGCAAACCAATATACTCGTACCTACTGAATTGAAAAACTTTATTTAATTTGCTCAGATCTCGTTACCGACAAATTAAACTGGAGGTGTGTGATCAGTCGTGCGGTTTTGAGAGATGCTTGACGTAAATGAGGGGAATACGGTTTGGTTTTAAACAGAAATATATTTTATTTGATTAATGAATTACATATGCTTTGTTCGCTTTAAAAGGGTATTCGTGTATATAAATTTAATTGTGTGCTAATTTAAATCGAGTATTAGGCTGCGAGTTGGACGAATTGAATTAAAATACAAACACAGCGGAGAGCAAAATCTTCTAAGATTCATTTCTTTATTCATGCTTAGTTTATTTAAGTGTTTACTCTTTGAAAACTTACAAATTTTCTCAAATAATTTGAGTAAAGGAAATAAAATGCCGTGTATGAATTTCCTAAATCGAGGTCTTGAAGAATTCTCCCAGAAATGTAATATTGCTGATGTCGGTAAGCAATGGACCTCTCAATCTTATTCTATTACAAGATAGAATGTATCAGTGGTGTGTAAGCTTATTATTTGCTTAAAAGTGAGTCTGAAAATACGAATTATATTTTCCTTTTATAAAAATAAAGTAAAACTTAAAAAAAAAATTACACTCTGAAACAAAGCCTCAAGGAATGACATTCTACCATTTTAATATAACAAATACAATTTTTCAAATTATCGTTCATTTTTATAATGATTTGTAAAATAAAGTTGTACACCCCTATTTGCATATTGTGAGTGTATTATGTATTTATGCAAGTCATAGTAGATATCTAAGCATCTCTGCTATGTCTTGCTCGTGCATAATTTTTAAATGATGACAAATCATCCTTAAGCGTGCTGTCCCATTTTGGCATCATTGCAGCAAGGCTGAAACGGGAAAATTTTCAAAGTTTTATATATTCTATTTCATTTCAAACTTTATTTATTGATGTCTTAAGTTTGCGCGAATGTTACTCGCGACCGTTACATAGTCGTCTCGTGCGCGCGGATATGCACACGCGTCTTTATGTGCTCTCAAAATGTCATCGACTGTTAAGTGTAACAATTGTTTGTGTGTGTGTTGTCGTCATTGATGAGATGCTGTCGTACATTCAGAACAGACTATCGTTAATAGATGGAGATAGTTTAATAAAGATATGTTTATCTACGTTTACTAGTGTGCAAATATGCAAATATGTGTTATGTTTGAATCTTTACCGTTGGATCGACGTAAGCCGACAAGGAAAGGGCAAGGTAAAGAAAATAGAGTACTTATCAATATAATCAGCGTTTTTAAAGTAACAGATCCATATGTAATGCCAGTGTTTGTGGCCCTTGATGTAGACAGTTTCGTTTTCACTTCACTAGTCATGCGTACCTACCTCGTGAAATGTTAAAGACTATTGTAGTGCCTATAATTAAGGATAAAACAGGTAATTTAGCGGATAAAAATAACTATAGACTGATATCACTGGCTACTGTTATCGCAAAGTTGCTCTACCGTGTACTTGAATGTGCGTTAAATGAATACATTGAACTGCACGATATTCAAAGCCGGATTATCCACTGAAAGTGTAATACTGGGTGTTAAGCATGCTGTGGAGTACTACACTGGTCGCAGCACGCCTGTTGCTTTTGCAGCCACCATGCTTTTTTGACCTGAAGAGTGCATTTGATCTGGTTTTTTATGATGTACTCTGGAAGAAACTGAGTGATATAATTAATATACTCAAGTATTGGTATGGGAACGAGATCAGCTATGTTCGATGGGGAAACACGCTGTCTCGTCCGTATGGCTATGGTGTGAGACAGGGGGGGGGGGTCGTTCTCCAACGCTCTTCAATATATATGTGAACCAATTGACTGTGGAGTTGAGTAGCATTAGAGTTGGATGCCACATCAACGGGGTATGTGTCAACAATAGAAACTATGCTGATGACATGGTGCTGCTCAGTGCTTCAGTATATGGATTGAGAATGCTAGTTTCCGTATGTGAAAAATACGCTACGGCGCACGGCCTGTCACACAATGCAACGAAAAGTGTCGTTATCGTTTTCGGGGCTGGAGTAAAAATACCAAAAGAAGTGGTATTGTATTTGGTTGAATGGTGTAACATTAGCTAGGGTGTACCAATTCAAATATCTTTTCCACGTATTGAATAACAGCATGAGGGACGATAATGACATTGAAAGGGAGCGCCGGCGAGGGCGAATTTATAGCACGCAGATTTTCTCGGGCCTCTATTTATTCTAAATTAACTTTATTCAAGTCTTATTGTACGTCCTTTTATACTAGCAGTCTGTGGACTTCATTTACGTATAAATCGAACAGCGCTCTTCGCGTCCCCTGCGCACCCCGGACGTTCTGGACATCGCCTTACACCAGAACCTAAAGGCCACGGTCATCATCGAGGTCCTGTACGACCTCGACACTCAACACCCACCCATCCTCGTCACGCTTGATCCCGGAACAATCTTCAGGGAAGGAGTGCGGACCAGAGAGAGGATCGACTGGGCCGTCTATCAGGATAGCCTAGTCGACGTCACCATCGCCGGGCAGCTGTCTACCCCGGACGAGGTGGAGGCCACCGCACGCCGCTTCACGGAAAAAAACCGAGAGACGAACCGACGAGCCTACTGTCGGACCTGCAGAGGACACGTCACATAAGGAAACTCTGGGCCCGCACCCGCTGTCCGAGGATCATGACACAACTCAACAAGCTGGCCAATGAATTGTCTGTGAAGGTGAGGGATTGTCGTGGTGCAGCCTGGGAGAGTACAGTCTTCCATGCCGGCGAAAACGACACCAACCTGCACGTCCTAAACAGACGTCTCTTAAGACCTAAAGTACCATCACTCAACTCCTAGAGACACCACAGGCGCGAAACACTACGGAGCGCAGGCACGCGCCGAAGCGCTCGCATCACATCTGCACACACAGTTTACACCACACCTAGCGGCGCCGTCGCCCGCAGAGCACCACGAGCAAGTGCAGTGCCAAGTTGTTTGAGAGGCTTCTGCTTCGAAGGCTGAAGCTGTACATTCCGATAAGGGATGAACAGGCTTCGGGAGCGGCCACTCGACCACGTTACAACCGACTCGGGTGATCCACCACTTGTCTGTGGAGATGAACAAGGGGAGATACTCTGTCGCGGTCTTTTTCGATATGGAGAAATCATTCGACAGGGTGTGGTACCCGGGACTCCTGCTGCACCGTATTCGCGTGAACAA
>JAFELO010002296.1:35567-51867 GCA_017140195.1 Eumaeus atala
TCCCCCCCCCCCCCTAAGCCCATAAGCCACGATGGTAAACCCGCAAAATACGGCCCCGCTACCGAAGGGATAGTTGTCCCCTCGCGACCCAACCCGGACCCGGGTTATGAGGTTCGCCTCGGTGCTCGTAGCCCTCGCTGGTCATCTGCGAAGATGACTAGAAGTAGTAGCGAAAATGTATGTAGACAGTTTCTACACCACCATGCGAAAAAGATGTGCATGTGGTATGCAGAGTGCGGGCCAGCTCCAACTTGATCTTGGGCATGATTGCAGATAGAGCGGACTCTGCTGTCATTGGTCGATGCTGCAAAATCGCCGCAGGCATTTTAGTTTCATAAATTATACATTGAAATATTGCACTAATATAGTTTTAAGTAAAAATGTTACTGACCCACGGACTTGAGTTGAACACACCACCATTTTTCAACTTTCAACATGTTCTTCGTTTTCGTTCATATATTAACGTTTGTGTTAACGTAAATAAAAATGAATAACGTAAATAACACTAGTGGATTTATCATTGTCAAAAAATAAATCGGATAGTAACGAAAGGGTAAAGAAAAAAAATTAAAGTATTAGGTACTATGTTTATTGTTTACTTCAAAAATATAGCTAGTGAAATTCAATTTTTGTATGTTTTAATCATCAAAGACTATGGAACATATTACAACACGTGTGTTTGCTGTAGTTAATCAAAGTTATTATATTGCTTTCGGTGTCATTTTTGGTACTCCGTAGAAAAAGGGCGCTATTGCGATGAGTTTCTTACACGGAATTGTCATACGGTATTAGTATATAAAGTTGGTAACCTATTATAATCACTTATTCTGCGTATTAATTTATTGTTTAGTTTACTTATGTGGAACTAGTAATTTTACTATTTCCCTTTTCATTTCTAATTTATAGTATGTAAAATATTACTTAAACAAATATTATTTTGAGTTTGGATGTAACTTTATTAAATAGCCCACGTTGCATTAAGGGCTTTTTATTGATTGTGTGTGCTAAAAATATTGAAAGTATTCTTTTTTGTGTTTGAATTGATACATTTAGCTTTACCGACGAGCTTGAATGTTTTTTTTTATTCTTAGATACCAAAAATAGTAAACAATCTGCGTAGTTTTCAGGATCGATGAAATTATTTCTGATCTCAGTGATTTTCAGCGGCTGTCCCTACATCTTATCTTCGTTATTTGTTATATTCTTATAGTATAAAGTGTCTGTTCTTAGAGAGCATTCATGCGGGATTGTTGCTTAATAACTGACGGACATGGATACATATTCTTGCCGTTCACACTGGAGTTCAACTTTTGTGGGTCTTGGTAAAACTATTGTGTAGTGACGATCATCTAATTGTTCCATTGCTTGTTTCCTAAACGTAACTCTAGTAGGGCCACAAGCCCTGTCTAATGATTGATTAATTAACTGTTCTCGTGGCTTATAGTAATTTAAACTTTCTTCACAGAGGAGGTAATCGCCAATCTTTGGGAATTCGGTCTGTAGGTACATGAAAATTTTCCCATCTGTTGCTATGAGGGGATTAGTATAAAGGTCTGATGAAATTTATTAGGGACAATTGAAAGCTTAAATAACTCATAGACGTCTCTAGATATAATAGAAAATTTAATAATTATAACTATTCTCTTATCTATAAAAGTAGAGTAGAATTAAACTAGGTACTACTCGGGTGCAGATTTCTATACGCCTTTTTGAAAATTTGGATTTTTACTATTATTGGGGTGTCGTGGTTACATAGTCTGAGATGTACTCGGCGTGGGATTGCTATATTCCGTAACATCCTCTATAGGTGATAAGTCGTACGCTTGCGGGTCATAAAGTTGTAATTGAGCCTTATGTCCATAGTAGTTGTTATAGTCATCGTTCGGGTCCATAGTATATTAGTTGGTCAGTGTTGCTTGATAAACGTCACGTCAATACCATACTTACTGACATCGATCTCCTTTGAACGAGCGGCCGTTGTGTAAGGTTAGTAATGTTGTGATTTTATAATTATCAGCAACCATGCCTATGTATAGTTGCTAAGCATTTTAGATATATAAATAATAAAAAAGAATAAAGTGATATGTGTATCGTTTGATTTCCCTTTCGTCTGAGGAGTTTGTTACAATTCAGAAGTGGTATATGAACCGCAAAGAGAAATTTCGTATCACGTGCCAACCCACACAATTAAATTCACCGAATTAGATAGAAATAAGTGGCCACAAAAGACGATTGAATGAAGACATAGACGACCGGCTGGCTCAGTTGGTAACGTGGCGGTTAGTCCGTGTGTTACACCAGAGGCCGCGGGTTCCAATCCCGCCTGGGTCATGGATGCTAATATATGTATTTTATGTATTTCTATGGTAAAAATCTTAAATATATAACATTTCCTAAATCTATACAAATGTTAAATATATTTCCGTTGTCTAGTATCTGTAACACAAGTCCCTACGGTACTTAGCACAGGGCTAGACTAACGTGGTGTGCTAAGTCCATAGATATTATTATTATTATTAAATTAAAATAATGATAAACAGATGGATCAGAAACCTTATTTTTGTTCATTTCATTATAACTTTGCAGATTCATTTTAGATTATTAAAAAAAGATCTTAAAAACAAAATATACATATACGCACTAAACATAATATCGACTTTTTATAAATAAAGTTTCGAATCTTGATCGTTACAATAATATGATGCGAAGAGATAAATTTTCACCTTATATGTGCACTTACATGTATAATTTTATAGTTTATACACTGGTATGATTTTTTTAACCTACCTCCAATTCAGTTATAATAGAGATATTATTTTAGAAACAATCTGTCAATGAATTTGCATTAAATTATTAAAATATATATGTTTTTCTTTCATAAACATTCCCTTTTGTGATCTGGTAATTATGATCGTGGTTATAATCAAATTTGCATTATGTGTGAAATAAAAATGATGAATTGATTGTGATATTAAAACAATTGTACCATTAGGGTAATAGATGAACCTCCATAATGGAACTTGATTAGGATAATATAAATATTATTACACCAAGTGAGTAAAAACAATGTGACAAAAGCCTACAACCAGGTATAATTGAAATACGAACTTCTCACTCAGGAGTGGTTCATAGCATCGCAGTTGTGTGAGTTGGGAGTGAAGGAAGTAACTTCCACACCACACAGCTATAGCTAAGTAGTGAGGAGTGCTTTTAAGCCAGGCACGACTTCGATGTGATTTTATCGCCCAGGAGTGGCTTAAAGCATCGCGATTGTGCGAGTTGAGAGCAAAGGAAATAGCTTCTATACCACACAACTATGGCTAGGATAGTGCGGCTACTTTGGTTAGAGCAGGATTGGTATAATCACCGCAAATATAGACATTATTAAAATAATTTAAGAATGTATTTAATACATATCTGTAGCGAAGTAAATTTAATGAAAATAACTGTCGTTGTTATATTTTCATAATAATAAATGTATCAAAAGAAAATTTAAATTGTTAAATATTTGTATGTGATACGTATAATTAATAATTTTGTATAAGTTTCAAAACTAATTGATAGAGGTAATTTAATGTTATAAATGATTAATTACTAATTATTAAAAATTTTGGACAGGAACTTAAAATTGTAAAGAGTAAAATATGTATATAAGTCAATGTAATAAAACTACAAGTAAATAACATAAAATAATAAATATCGGACGTCCCAGATACGCTCGTTTGGCCGCACGCTCCTCTTCCATTAACTCTGTTTGGCAGAGCCAGCGAAGTTGAGCAGCTTTGCTCTTGCCAATAACATCGGGCCCAACTACAAGCTGTTCTACCTCCAAGTTTTTCCTCACTCGCCACGAGCCGTGCTCTCTTCTGGTGGGTCCTAAAATTTCCTGAAGATCTTTCTTTCCGCCACTAAGAGCTTGTCTTCCTCCTTCTGAATTAACGTCCATGCTTTACATCCATAGTCGTCGGCGTACCCTATGTACCCTATTAATTTATGTTTGCCGCTGAATTGTATTCCACCACCATGTATCCACTACATTTCGTATGACGTATTCGAGTATGAAATTAAACAATATGGGTGAGAGCGCGTCTCCATGTTTAAGCCCTGTGGCTACTTCGAACTCCTCTGTGAGGTCCAACTCTGATCCGTAGCTTACTTGTTTTCGTGGCGACTTTAATCATCTTCACCAACTTATCCTGTATTCTGAAGTACGTGGGTATCAAAAAGAGTGATTCCTTGTCCACGCTGTCATAGGTTTTGGTAAAGTCGATGAATGGTGAGTGCATGTCCTGTGCATACTTCCATCTCATATCCATTATTTGTCTTAGGAGGAAGATTTGGTCCACTGTGCATCGGTTTCGGCTAAAGCCGCACTGATAGTCCCCAATGATGGTTTCCGCAAACTGTTCTAGACGTTCCGGAAGAATATAGGAAAACACCTTGTACGTTGTCGCCAGAAGTGCGATCCCCCTGTAGTTACAACATTTCTGCCTGGTTCCTTTCTTATGTATGGGGTATACTATACCCAGATTCCATTATACTGGCGGCTTTTCTTTTTTCCGTATCTTAATAATTATTTCATATAGTCTGGTTTACACACGTCCGCCATCGTATTTTCATAATTCTCCCGGTATGTCATCAATATCCGGGACACTTGTGGTTTTTTTTGTCCCATTATAGCTTTCCTGCCCCTTCAAGGCTTGGTACTTGTACCTCTGCATTATCATCACTTTCATCTGGTACGTCAATGCTAACTCCTACTGGTGGGAAGTTGAGTAGCTCTTTGAAGTACTGATGCCATTCTTCTTTTAATTTTTTGACTCAGTAGTCAGATTTCCTTATCGTGCACGAGGAAATGTACAACTGGCTATCCTTTCTTTTCTGTTCTAATCTCTTGTTAAAATTTCCTAGTCCAGTTGGCTTTTAACAATGGCTAAATTGGTCGTAACTGGTATTCTATGTGTAGTCTCTTAAAATGCCTTATTGTATTTCGGAATCCCCTACGTGCTTCGATGTAGTCTACGCTCCATCTATCGATCAGATAAGATCTTGAGACTTCGCCTTTCTTCCGTAGCCAGATCTCTCCGTATTCCACCAGTACTGACTTTTACGGCGCGACTGTTTACCTACCTTAATCCTATTTCCTTTATGATATCTCTCGTTTCTTTCCATGTTTTACCAATGAAATCTTGGACCTCCAATTCGCTAAATCTGTTATTTAATTCTAATTGAAATATGTTTTGTAAGTTAACATCTTTCAGTTTAATGTTTCTTTCAATGGCTCAGTATGCAAATCGAACCTTGGCATTTTAATTTTTACCTTGTTTGTTGAGGCAGAATATTTATCAAAAATCTATAACAGGTTATAATTATTCTATGGCACATAAATATATAAATAACGATAATAATTAATTGAGTGATTTTAAGTAAATGTTTTGCATATTGAAAATAAAATCTAAGGTAATACCTAAGATTATATTTTATATATGTTTCGTTATAAAAGCTTTATTTTTTTGAAAATAAATGTATTCTTACTATTTTTAAGCATATGAATTTATATAATAGTTCGCAATATTTACGTTAGTATTTTTACCAAATTTGTTATCAAGAATAAAGTAATATGATAGTCAAATGAAAGAAAAACTACATAACGTCCCATATTTCTTTGGAACCTCATTTTAAAAAGAAAAATAAAGATATAAAGAAATAACTCAAATGTTAACTTTGTAAATGTATATAGTTGTTACAATATTAAGCTCAAAACACTTTTCCTGGAAATTTGTCAGTTTACAGTTGCGCGTTTATTCGTAGGATATGATGATACATCAATACATACTACTACTACTATCTCCGAAACCTATAAAATGAAATTCCATGCAGTTTTCACACATAGATAAAGTTATTCCCAAGCAAGGTTTAAATCTTTAATTTAATTTATACACGGGCGAAGCTGTGTGTACATACAGCGACAGAAATATAATAGATAAAATGTTGAACTCATACGTTCTTTATTCGTACGAAACGAATGAAGCCTAACCCCGAGTAATATCGCAGTTACTTTCCGTCTCGATTTAAAATGCCTCTGGTGTAGGTCATGTTAAATAAGCGATCCACTCCGATTTCTCATGTGAATAAATTATAGACTAAATTAACATTCCACCGGAATACGGCTCTACCCATAGATGAAAACCACATGAAGATCTGTTCAGTATATTAGTTAATTTAATGAAAATAACTATGCTAGTATGTCTTATATATATAAATATATATAATATATATAACATACATATATACCATGTCCTGTTTGACTGGCTGACCGACGCATCAGGCGTAAACTATTAAGGGTAGAGTCAGGAAATTTTATGAGTAGGGACGTTGTACTGAATAGGCACCTGCTTAGGGAGGCATTTTGTAATTTGTACCCCTAGGGAGTGAAATAGGGCTAAATATTTCATACAAACGTTATTCCGACAGTCCCACATTTTTGTAGTTAGTAGTTCACAAGTAACCTGAAACATTGTACTTATTTTAATTTACGCACTGTGACGGAAAGAGAGGTAGCCAGTTTCATCCGTGAACTAAAACCTAATGCCATAGATTCGGATAGTATCTCCTTGGACATGCTGCTTTTATCACTTCCTTACTATACACTTGGTGCCATCACAAATTTAATAAATGAAAGTATTTTGTCCTCGAACTTCCCGAGTGGAATTTAGAGACCCACGTCCAATGTGCATCTTACCGTTTAGTTCTAAAATCTTAGAAAAAAAAGTTTGTAAGCAACTTACAAAATACGTAGAGAGTAATAACGTCTTACCAATTATGCAGTCCGGTTTTAGGAAGTACCATAGCACAATTACCGCCTCAGCGAATGTAATAGATGATATTCTTCATGCTCTAGATGACGGTAATGCTACAATCATGGTGCTTCTTGGCCTCTCCCGGGCATTTGATGCAATCAATATAGGATTACTACTGGAAAAGTTAAGATTTTACAGACAAAGGGAGGCCTCCGTACTGTGGTTCGAAAGCTATTTGCGAAATAGTCACTAAATCGTAGAGATTAAAAAAGAGGAGGGAAGTGTGATCTCGTCTAGGCGCAGTCTCGTTAGAAGGGGCGTCCCTCATATATATATATATATATATATATACATCCATCTATATATAGATGATCTACAAGTAAGATAGATTAGATGAAAATTGTAATTACTTTTATGAATAAAAAAAAATAAAAATAACGTTATTTGTGAGACAGCAGGGTACATATATTGTTATTACATTTTTTAAACAGTATTAAAGAAAAATATAGAAAAAGAATATATATATATATATATATATATATATATATATATATATATTTGTATACACACATAAATTATATGAAAAAGATACTCACACAATTCACAAACTTTCAACACTTAAAACTATAACACTTTTCTCACACGCTCCCACATACACATATCGGTTAATAATCGGTTAAATTACAAACCTTGCAAAATACGTGCACGATTATATCTGATCCAAATATTCAAAATACTAATCACTGAATATCTATTAATACACTATCACGTTCTCCACCATACCCTTACTCCTGTCGTAACTCTTTGCTAAAAAAAATCATATCACTCATCAATACACTTCATTTGTTTATTCCATGACAATGTTTATACTTATTATACTAAACGATATTGATAAAAACTTGCGCATAGATTGCATCGAATTCAATAACTTGGAGAACTGTTCTCAAACATTAACTGGTGGTGGTAACTCAAATATAACTTTAAAACACTGACTGTTAATATGCGCAGTATTCGTGATAGCTTTAATCCTCTTTTTGTGGCCTTGGAAGGTATAAAGATTAATTTTGGTGCTATAATCCTGAGAGAATGTTGACACGCAAACAACCAAATTATAGAAAATTTACCCGGTTATTCTACACAATTAGCGACAAAGCCAAACAACAGAAGAAATAATCTTTAATTTTATCTAAAATTCTTAAAAGAAAAAGGGGCCCTTAGGTGTCTAGTAAAAGTTATTTACCAAAAACGTAAAAGGTATCCCACAACGTCTCATATTCAACCCAAAACCCAAAGTAAACTCATAATTTGTCCAGCGTGTCTCTTATTATCTTGGTTCACACATGTATAAAAAGCTGTGACGCAATGTTAGTTACGATTCACTCCTGCTTAGGAGTCTCACTCTTCACTAAGCAAAAATTAACTATGGGTGTAAAAGCTATGGGTGTCAGAATTATCGTACGAAAAGTAATAAAATTGATGAGTTTTTTTTTTTTCGAAGGAACCTCTTACTGGTGGCAGCGCTGTTGCCCTCGCCCCTACAGTTCGTCATGTATGCGGAAGACTTTTTTGTCTTCAGGTTATAGGTAGACGATAGGGGGACAGACCCCCCTCTTTTCGCGCAGATGGAAAGATGTAAACTGGAATTTTCGTGAGCATTACCCTATGGCGATTACTCCTGGGACCGAAAGGGGGGAGGCGGTTCCCTTCCCAACACAATGGGACGACGCGCGCACGATGCCGTTTAATGTTACGGGACGTGTATAAGGATAGTTGAGCTCGTCTTTCGTCCTCACCCTCTGACGGGTGGGGTCGATTCGCGCTTCAAATCGGCTAGAAGCCGTGATCATAATTGTATTTTTATTTTTAGAGCTCGATAAGATCGCGTTTTATTATTACTACATTTATCTGAGCTCACGACTTACGGATTCGAACCAGGGCTCGTTTCCGTAAGCGGTGTGTGAGTTTGTCATTCTGTCCGTCATATGTCTTATAGCTGTGTCACTATATGTGAGATTTCAACGCTCGACCGGTACCAGCGGTGTATATTGTATTGGCAGGAGAAAATGCATTTACGCACCATCCAGCCGATCCAAGGAGGCCTGAAGTGTGTGTCGGGCTCAGGTCGTGAAGCGATAGCTACTACTGACTAAAACCTGCTATCTGTAGCAACCTACGGATACCTGCTGTAAAGTGCTAATAGGGCCAACGCGCTGTAAAATGCTAATAGGGCCAACGCCCTATTAGCATTTTACAGCGGATAGTGTCTGGGTGTGTTTTTGCTTGTGTGCAAGGGTGGACTAAGCAACTGCTACGGCTATCGCGTCGTCGGTGTCGTGCAATACGTGCTTCGGCCGACGATATCGAGAATCGGTTATTAGCGTCGGATCGTTCTCCGACGTCTTTTTTATAAGCTTATTTGGGTGATTCAGGGCCCTATCGAAGAACTTTTGAGAAAGCTCTTTGAAGTGGCCCTTAATCGAGGATCAGTTTAAAGTGGAGATCGATATCGCGTACGTACCAGAGGCAACCAGTAGCCCTACGCAGGAATCTGACGGTGGATGGTGGGGCGATATGTGCGCGAATGCGGCATTGCAATACGATATAATCGGTCGAATGCATGCGACATATAAAGTGAGCTTATGTCTATTCGCCGTTTTGCTCTTTTTGTTTATCAGAGGATACAGTTTGAACAGGACGTATTGCGCCTTTCTTATAACTCTATCGGTGTAATTCCGGAAGTCCATTGATCTTTTCAGTGTGACGCAAAGATATTTGACCGTCTCCGCTCTAGGAATTTCGTTCCCGTAGAGCAGGACAGGGCCATCTTGTTCTTTTTATTTTCGCTCTCTCCTGTCGCGCGTGATCTGGTTAGGGTGAAGATTATTGACTTACACTTTTCCGCGTTCACCTCTATTCTACATTTCAGGAACCATTCGCCGAGGTCTTTGACGGCCCTTTGGAGTAGTCTGGCTCCCTCTCTGGGAACGTTTCTTATGTACAGTGCGGTGTCATCTGCGAACATCGCCAACTGTACGCTGGGGTGTCGCGGTAGGTCTCTAGTGTACAGGTTGTAGAGGGTTGGGGATAGTAGAGAGCCTTGCCGAAACCCGGCTCTGACTGAGCGGGGTGAGGACAGTGTGCCCTCCACTCTGAAAGGGAACCGCCTGTTCTCTAGATAGCTGTTTATAATCAGTACCTATCTATCAGGCAGTTCTAGTCGGTATAATTGAATAAGTATTTTAAATATGCCATTAATACCATCAAATAGTAACACGCATACACATACATGTAAATGTAAAAACTCTCTATCTGTCTGTGTGTATCTCTCTATCTTAGACACACAAACACACACACGCACACACACGTACACGTACACGTACACGTACACGTACACGTACACGTACACGTACACGTACACGTACACGTACACGTACACGTACACGTGCACGTACACGTACACGTACACGTACACGTACACGTACACGTACATGTACACATATAAAAACATTCTCACATTCACATACACACGCCTGCTCGTGCTCATGCTAATACATGATTACTATTTCAAATGCCTAAAACCGAAACCTCACATATACTGACCTCCGGTCGTCACATCACATGCTTAGCCCAGCATATATATATATATATATATATATATATATATACAAAAATAGATAGTAATTTCGCATAGTAAAGTATACAACATATCTTGCAGTTTCATCGTACCATATATCCTTTGAGAAGTTACTATCACGTTGCTGTATAACCTACCAGTGAGCGAGACTAATCTCATAAATAATTAACAAAACTAGGATGATACCAATACAAGAAATTAATAGAGAGTGTGCCTCGCGTTTAATTAAATCAAGATTTTTTTTAATTACTATTGTGTTATTTTAGATTCTACAGTTTCATTTAAAACCTGCATATATCTCAAGTCGTGATAAGTGATCCTATGTAACCAATAAAAAATAACACATTTATTTTAGTGTAAATTGTATTCTTATCGAATCCTGGTCAGGTGTGATAAAAAATTAAAATAAATTAACAGTAAATGAGAAGTAAATTAAAATGCTTATCTTGTCACGTGTCAAATAAGTAGCATCGATATTATTATGTTTAAATTAGTTTATTAAGAAACATTCATAAAAACTGTTAGATCTGAGCTTGTAATGTGCGTAGCTCTATCTTTTTATTGATATTTAAATGGTCAAATTTTAAGTACCCAATTTTGGACGTATTCACCAAATGAGTAGTGAATACCCTCTGTGACTAAATATATTTTATACAAAATTACTATATAAAATCTACGCCTAACTCCATATAAATTCGATCAATTTCATATAAAATTGTTTCGTTCGTGTGTGAAAAGTTCTCTTGCCGTCATTCAAGAGTAACAATTTTTTTTTATCGTAGAGCCATGATGTATTGCTACAGAATTGGGCTGGCGGTACATTCCTATCACATAGACATTCATCCTCTTTTTCTGCATCACTGCCTCAAAATATTGTTGTTAATCCGGGCATATATATGAAGATAGATATAGAATAATTATTTAAAATTAAAATTACTCTGGTTTTTAATTAAAAGTTTTCCTTCACTATTAAAAACTTTAGAATGTACAAATAATTTTTTGTTTTATGCACTAATTCTGATAAAGGTATAACTGAATTAATAATTGCCTTTAGGGTTCCTTACCTTAATAGGAAAAAACGGAACCCATATAGGATCGCTTTCTTTTCCGTCCGTTTATCTCTTCGTCTGTAAAGACCAATACAAATTAGTCTTAACAGATAAAGAGACGAAAACACGGACGAACGGACCTCTAAATAGTTATAATGCTCGTAGCGTCCATTGGTAAGGAACCCTCGGTGTCCAAGCACGCATTGAACTTGGCTTTTATATAGCTTAATGTGATAGACGAGAAAATGGAAACGTTTATAACAACGATATCCAGTTACATCCGCATATGCATTAACCTCTTTCACGGCCCCAAAAGGGACCACAGGCAGCTACTCATACACCACATGAAACGTGACAGCACAGCTGTCACTTTTTAGGCGGTGTCATGTGGACGAGAAGTACTTTATCGACCGTGTCGTTCCAGTTCGACTGCAAAATAGCATGACATCTAACTGAATCAACACAAATTGTGATAAGGACAGTTTATATACCAACGTTATCGAACGTTGGTATATAAACACAATTACTTATTGGTTTAACTGCCTGCTGTAAAAGAGATCTTTCCCTCTGTTGGGACGATGCACGACAAATGGACGAATTTACATTTGAGCCTGTCATTATTAAATATTAAAATCTACAAGTAAAATTTATTCTAATTTTCTAAGAAAACATGCCCAATTCCTTGGCAATAATTGCAAAACAAAAACAAATTAATTGCACTATTCTTTGGTCTTAGAGTTCAAAGACAATATCTACAAGTCAAATTGCATTTAGGCTTGGACTAATACTGTACCGATGTCTTTCGATATTGTCCTTCAAACTGTCTAGTAAAGCTCTATACTCCGTTTATCAATTTAAATAAAGACGGTAAATATGAGAGCTCACATTCCCTATCACAGCCAATATCGTTGAAGTGACCAGCAGTTTGTAGTGCAGGGAATACTGCAGGCGAGGTGTTAATCCGAACTTCCATATCGTTAGAACGTGTCTATTTATTCAGGCGACCTAACAGGATGAAACTTCAATTAAATCGTTTAAAATTCAGGCCGTTCGTATATCTGTAGAAAGTTTCCTACTTTTATTTTATTTCCAGTTAATATATAATTTATTTCCAGCTTTAATTGTAATTTATTTCCAGTTTTTTAATAATTTTATAATTAAAAATATAACGTCTAACTTCGGGAGTGAAACCCGTGTCGAACAATTGATGTTATTTTAAAGAAAATATTATTTATATAAAATTTGTTTTTAAAATATAATTATTGTTACATATACTAACGATAATTAATGATAACAATACAACACATCTTCACGTTAGTTCCTTAATGGGGAAGGTAAGGGTAATGGAGTCTTTCACAGTACGGTTATCAATCACCAATTATCACTCAATTTTTATTAGTCCTTTATATATATATATATATATATATATATATATATATATACAGAAAATTATTGATACGAAGTGAAGTGAAGAATAAGAATTCACGGATCATATACTTAGTATATATTACGCATTAAATTTGCATGATTTTGGATTATCCCGAATTATGACTTTAGATTATCTATCATATTACATTATATGTTAGATAATCTAAAGCCATATTATGGCTTTGATAACCTTTAGTAACTGGGCCAGGCAAAGTTGAAAGATATTCAAATAAACATATAGCAATTCTATAATAATGGCATCGTGGAATTTTCGAGAGGTATCTTTTGTAAGTCAAGGACACACGCCAGCACTTGTATAAATTACGCTATACGGGCGCAAGCGATATTTTTATATATTTCCCCGCGAAACCTTAAAGCTATTTTAACAGTATACCACAATACGCGTGAATAATCTCGGAGCGGCAATTAGAACCTGCGCTGCTCTCGGCTAACTTCACCCAGATCAATGACACGCAAGGCACAAGTATCGTTTATTATTTTATAGTAGAAGAGATGTAAACCTGCAGGGAACCTGCAAAGGTTTATTCGACTTTTTCAAAGGCAAGCCTGTACTGTAAAAGCACGAGCGAAAAGTTAGTAAGTTTATCCTAGAGGGGTTTTGGAGTAGAGGTCAGTTAGATCGTATCACCAGTCACTAGGTTTCATTGAACTGACATTGTCGAATATGGCTCTACATTATGTTCGCATACAAATACTCTACATTATGTTTGCATACAAATAAAAAGAACTTTTACCCCTGTAAGTTATGTTTTTTTATAATACATCGGCGCGAACAAGCAATCAGAGCCTTCTTACGGTAACTAATGCACATGATAACCCTCATAATTTATGTGCTGATGAATTGCCCTGCTCTTCTCCTCCGTCCAATTGGCCACTGCAGATGTTACTTTACGCTCGCATCATGTGAGCGAGAGGTATCTCCCTGGTCGTGCCGGCCCGAAGTTTTACTTGCCACTGTCAAAATATATTTTCACAGTACATTATTATTTATGTATGCTTTACATACGGAGTATAGGACGGCCACCTACCCGATGGACTGCCGATTTGGTTACGGTGGCGGGGAGCCACTGGCTGCAAGTGGCTCGTGACCTGCCACAGGTCTGTGGCGGTGGCCTACGTCCGGCAATGGTCGTCGTCCGGGTGATGATGATGATGATGCTTTATATATTTTATGTTTCGAATTTCAATATTCTTTTTTTGTCACAGCGGAAACAGAGACAACCGCTTTAATTATTACCTTTGGATATAGTACTATAAGTAGCTTCCCTCTATATGTATATATTCAACAGAAAGTATCAAATTTACCCTTTTTAACATAATGTCTCTGGGTTAATTAATAATTTGAATTAGCAGAAATGTCACCTTACACTCGTATGAATTCATTATATTGTTATACATTATACATACATTCCCGTGTATTTTATGTGATAGATAGTGCCATGCTGACCTGGCAAATTTTATTATTCCGGGTTGGGTGAACAGCCCTAATATATAACACTCAAAAATAAAAATAGACATTTTTCATACCTGCTGTATATGCACATAAAATTTTGTAAAAAATCGGTATTTTTCGGAGGAGTAGGGTTACTAGCATTGTGACAGGAGAATGTCTTATAAGGTTTCCTATGATTTGCTACCACGCCTAAGTTCGAAACTACCCAGGACCATCCTTTATGATTCTTACTTTGCTAATATGTATTTAGTCAACTATGACTTTTGAACAGATCAAAGGTACCCACCTTTGATCTGTTCTGATAGAAGAAGAGTTATTGAATTGCTAGAAAAATGAGATAAACAAAAATGTTCTGCACACGCATTTTACTAGTTTTTATGCCCATGTTAAATGGTCAGTTCTAAAAATGAATCACTTTAATAAACATTTGTATATTCCTCAACAATATCTTAAGGTCATTATTATATGAAATGTATAAAAAAATATTGAAACAGCTAATAATATATTATTATCTAAATTTTATATTAATAATTCAGCTAAAGGTTGAAATTTCCGACTGTAAATAAAAATGTAAATACAAGGAGCAGGAGCTTGGCTAAAAACGATTACACGCGCCGTGTAATATCCCCAACAAATGTTACAGTCCAACTTTTTATTAAATATACAGACCTTACAGCTCTCGTTAGAAATTATTCCAACCTTAGATTGGTTTCGTTGTAAAGATATTTTGCTTCACAGGGGAAATTAAATAGTTTCACCTCAACTTCTATTATATAAGTGTCTCTTTCATTATGTGCTTGATATGTATGTAGATAGGATATATTGTGTGATTTGTTTGCCTCATCTTCAAACATAGTACCAGTGTTCCGCGTTTGGGTCCCGAATCGGACAAAATTGTTAGGAGGATTTTTCAATTAGTAATTAATGAATATATATAATAATAAATTTTTTACAGTACAGGCGGGCAAACGAGAAATCAGAACCTTTTAATGAATATCGACACGTGTAGACATCCGTATTGTTGTGATGCAGATGCGTTGCCTCCTTTACTCCTCGAATCCAACAGTTCACCGGCTGCTCACAACCCTCACGAAACACAACATCATAGCTGTCACTTTACGGAGGTGTCACGTGAGCGAGAGGTACCTGTCGTCGTCGTCCTGAAAGCTATGCTGCGTGGCACTACTTTTTACTGAATTTTTTTAATATACAAAGTTATATATTTGGACCTCATTGCATCAATGTTCGCTTAAATGATGAGATTTATACGACGTCACTTGCTTGCAGCAACTTAAATGATGAGATTTATACGACGTTACTTCCTTGCAGCAACTTAAATGATGAGATTTTTACGACGTCACTTGCTTGCAACAACTTAAATGATGAGATTTATACGACGTCACTTGCTTGCAGCAACTTAAATGATGAGATTTATACGACGTCACTTGCTTGCAGCAACTTAAATGATGAGATTTATACGACGTCACTTGCTTGCAGCAAGGCTTGTATTGTTTCTATCGTACACTTTAACATAACGCATTTACAAATCTGCTGCGAACGTAAAATAAAGGACTTAATTTGAAACCGAGCAAGGAAATAGAAATTGAAATAAAAACGTTATTAAGGGTTACAATGTTGAACATTACAGCGTTATACGAGCGTTAATTCAAACTCCTCAATACCCCGGACTCGAATAGAGAACAATTTTTGCATAGTGAAAATGTATAATATATTTGTATCTAACAATTTTTAGTAATTATACCTTTCTTATTATTTTAAACAGAATCCAAATTATATAAACGGTGTTTTATGTTTATTTCTTATAAACTAAAAAAAAATTATGTTCATTAAAGATTATAAATTTAAATTGATAAATAAATAATTCATTGTTTAAAGCGTCAAGTAATATATATAT